>OMNV01009007.1:74333-102247 GCA_900303265.1 Brotula barbata
TGGTTGTCACGTTCTGTGGTCATTGAAACTTGCACTTTAATTCTGCACTTTAAATAAGCATTCATTTTCCTCTGAAATTAATACAAAATGTGTTATGAACTCTCTCTCAAGCTCTGTGTGTGTGTGTGTGCCAGGGAGAATGAGGAGGTTTATTCAGCCTGTACATTTTCCTAAATCAACTGCTCCCCTCTGCTCTTCGTTAATGAAGAACAATACCAATTGTTCTCCCATACAGAAAGAAAAACCAAAGACTCTGTTTGGCTCGGTTCCTAATCACACTGTCTGAGGAATTTGCACTAATGGGGCTTGGACTGTTTACCTCATAGTATGTGAGAAGAATCAGGATGGTGGAGTCTTTCGCTTGTGTGGTCTGTTTCATTAGTGCTGCCATCATTAGCTCATTGCCTTATCTACAAAAATACAAGTGATGTACTGTTGCTTGTCCTATTCCTTTTTTTATGACGGAGTTGTGTTTTCATTCGCTGGAAGTGATGTGGGTCAACAGAACCTTTTGGCTCCTCAGTGAAGAGACAGAGGTGTCTGTGCACCTCAGCAGCTCAGGGAGACATAACTAAAGAGGCATTAACACCCAGTTGTGACATCACTAAACAAACTCCAGGGCCTTAGCGAGCATGGGAAAATAGCATTATAGTCCTGTGGTGAATTGAGTGAGAAAACAAGGCACAATTTGAGCCTTGTGTTGAGCAGCCTGTCTCTACCTCTGTCTGCATGGAGCTGTCAACTTTCTATCATCTATACTAACTTTCCCAGGCAGGATCAGCTCCATAAAAGGCCCTTTTCCTGTGTCTGAGGTCATAAATCAGAGTGGCAGGGTCTTGCCTTTCTCCCACCTCTAGTCCAAGAGACACTACATGTTGATACTGGTGCTGTTCTCAGCCAGGCATTCAGGTCTGCCGGGTCTGTGACAGAATCCACCTGACTAATCAACTATGCTCAGCTCACAATTAAGGAAATATGGCACTTATCAGTGCAGGTAGGCAGGTAAAGGAAAATGTTTTCCATGTATCGGCTAATATTTAATAGTCCCATTACTTAATTTGGACTATTTATCAAAAACACAAAAGCAGTGTAAAAAGTCCATTATATTTGTGGAATGCTGCACAACACAGGTTTGTATGGTATGCATGTTTCCACGAATCAGCAGCAGGAACTTCCCAATGCAGGCATCAATGTTTGAACGCACCCACACAGTTTGGATCCTCTCCTCAAATAATCAATAAGTCAACACTCCAATACCGACTGAGGGACTATTTACAATCAGATTCTGAACTGTTTGTTTTTGGATGCCCCTTCTGTCTTTATGCAAACCATGTAGAGTTCAGTGTGCTGCAAATGGGCAAGGGACACAGAGGTTAACCATGGTCAATACTCAGGAATGTGCAAAAATACATGAAAATGTAGCACCATTGTTGTAAATGTATCAAAATGAAATACAAAATACAGTATCCAAAAATGCGTCAAAATAAAATACTATATTTTGTATTTGGAAAACACTGCAATACTTTTTGATGAAAACATAAAAGCTAAGCTTAAAGACATGAGGCACTGTTTTTGTTGATTTTAACTGATGTTTAACGTGTTTCTGTCACTATTTAACATTTATTCTGTGATTTAAGTTTACATGCCGTGAGATACTACTTCTGTGAAGTTGTGGTCAATTAAACTGTTTCATATTTCCCACCAGGAACTTTATATTACTTCTACTAGATGGTGTATCTGATGATGTAAAAGAAAAAAATTCACAAGTTCAAAATAAGTATGGACACTTAAAGCCACTGAAGCAAAGTGTAGGCAGAATGAAATTCACTTCCAATAAAGTAGAAATCTGTCATTCGATGTCCTTATGCCTTTTGTGCTTTATCACTTCATCAGTTCTCACATCTACACGCAGATGTACAGCAGTGGCTGTTATCTCCTGTTGCGTGTATATGTGTGTGTGTGTGTGTGTGTCATGGGGGCTGGCAAAAAGGCAGGGGTGACCAGAGCACTCTTTAACACCAAACACTGCTGTGAGACAAATTGTTACAAATTGGTATTTTTCCACTTTATAGGATTACAAAGGGGCCCCTATAGGGCATCTCTATGGCTGGACACAGTGGGTGGGTGGGGGTGGAGGGCAAGGGGCTCACATGAACAAAGAGGCTCCATAATTATCTGCTCACTACTGTCAGGCTTAGTCTCATGGTCCAAACACATACTTCACATCCCAACATGTTGAAAATAAGTGACTCTTAATGCAGCTGAACTGGTTTGAGGTTTTCTACCGACCCAGATATGGTTTTAATAACTGTAAATGTGTGATAAAAGTGGCAGTGTTGGTGTATGATCCCTGAGCTGAAATATAATATTTCTTGATCAAACTAAGAAAGTGAGCACACTAGAAAATTCATGGTGGGTTATTGTAATAAACGGTAAGAATAGTTTTGTGGTTTAATATAATTCTCATTGTATTTGTTGTCATTCTGTGTGCCATCTTGGAATGTTTGCGCCTTTTGTGAAAAATATTGTGCCAAATGATAATGGATATTTTCTTCCAGTTAGAGGAAGGCAAAGTGTAGGTGGGGTGAAATTAGGTTGGGAGTGGTAATGGAAGAAATTGAATTAAATAAACATTTCTGTCGGATTTCAGTACATCTTTAGGTGTTGTTTTTCTTCTTCAGGGACTGTGACACAAACTCCAAGTTTCTATTTCCATGTTTGTAACAAGATGATGTAATTTATATTTTGGCTAGTCCATAAAGACTGGAAAGTAAAATTATGACATTTCAAGCAATCAATCAGATTTTATCATTTTGATGACTATTGTGTTTACAGCTTTGAATAAGATCGAGATATTTCGTGTCCTTGATAATCAGCAATGATTACATTGGAGTCCGTGGTGTAAACAAACTCTAAGCTGAATAGCCTGTTCATCATCCACGGATATAGTCTCGTACAAAACCTTTACAGAATACAGATGACTATTTTGAGCAGTATTTTAATAAGCTGAAGCAATTGTTTTCTAAAACAGTGTTTAGGATTATTGTCAGGTGACCCGGAGATAGGTGACATCAAACTGCTTTTGATTTTGCAGAAAACGTCTGAAAGACACAGCAACATGCACACAAAGTGAGAATGATATAAAGAATATTCTATGAATGCTATAAAAGGTGCAGTATATATATTTATATGTATTATTATAAGAAATACAAATATATATGTGTACAGTATATACTGTATGTATAACTTATATTTGACTAAATGCTGAATTTTGTCCTAGATATTTCATGTTTCAACATAATTTAAAACAAAATTTATTTGAAATATCATCTAATATATCATCAGCAGAAAGAAACTCACAACACAAACAAACACATGAATGAAGGACAAATTACGAGGAAAGACGGAGTAATCAATCCACCGCTATATCACCAACTGAGCTGCCCTTTTTTGTTCTGGGCCGATGCACCTGATGCACTGTGTGATTAGTGGGACAAGAAACTTCCTGTAAACAATTAAGTTTGGTGAATATGTTTCCAGCGGAGAATGGCTACAGCGTTAAAACGGCACGCCACACTTCACACGTTCCCATTCGTTTCTCTCCGCTGGGTCACTCCCAGGCAGATTATAATGGGTCTATAAAGTCTGGTGACCTCACAGTCTCTCTCATTTACAGCCAATGACTTTAAGTGTGTCCAATCCAATCCTCAGGTATTTATTGAGAGAGAAGGGCAGACCTGCTCTCTAAGTAAATTGAAATCTGTCCCTCTCCCGTGGGACTTCATTTCGGCCATGTGAGACAACTTGAAGGGCCTGAGTGGTCACATTTACTTGGCAATATGAACAGGTTTATACAGCGGTGATTCTGTCATTACCATTTATTCTGTCTGCAAACATAAGTCCTTTATTCTTACTGGAATTTCAGATGTGGGCTCTGCGCTTCTGAAGATGAGGAGAATTTTGGAATTCTGTGAAGTACACCTCTCACATAAGAGGTAAGAGAGACTTTGAGCCTTTCCAAACTGTTGACTAGTTGATGGGAGCGCACGCTTTGATGGATCTCTGCTCCAGCTGTGTAAATGGCTTATGTGTGAAATGTAAGCTATGCAGGTCAGTGAAGCCCGGAGTCATGCAAACCAAATAAATACTGTGATGTAATCGTGCAGGCGCACTTTTCCCCACTGCTGCACCTCTACATTAAACACATAGTTCATTACCATCACGACACTTTAACCCCATGGACAGTTCTAATAGCCCCGTGCCCTTACTCCATGACGATGCATAAATCAAATAATGATAAATATACTTGATTGGTCTTTGTTCAAAATGTGCGCTCAAGTGTGTTCTAATGCAGAAAGATGAATTCTTATGTGAAAATCAATACAGGATATTCTCCAGAAAGGTGTTAGCGTTTAGTGTTATGGATCTTTGTGACAGAGAAGCAGTGGCCATTTTAAGATGAAAATGTTATAGTTTTGTCAATCGATAAACGGGCCACTTCTTTTACCATCTCCCCCTTTATGCTACATCCATCTTATCAAGCACTCTTAAATGGCTTATATCCAGGTCTCCAGATATTCTAATCGTTATCCTTCATCACAATCACTCATTCTTTGCTAATCATAGATATCTATGCAGTTTAATTCAGACATCAAAACAGAGGCATTAAATATTTTAGTACACATACCAGAAACGGCATAAATTTTACATATTGATGAGATGAGATGAGATGAACTTTATTGATCCCATACCGGGGAAATTTGCATGCTACAGCCGCTCAAAAGTACAAATCGAAAATTGGTAATAAAATTTAGATTAAAGACACAAATAAGAATTGAGTGAAAATATAAGATAATATAGATATGGAAATGTGAATTTAAAAACTATTCCACTATATTTGGATATACTTAATATAATATATTTAAATAGTTAGATATTTTTTAACAAAACAGAACAGTGTATACACTGTCAATATATTACTAATCTTTACTTAAAACCTGCTGTAGTATTTTATATTACTGATTGTTTTGTCCTGGCAGCCGTTGCCTTTTATTTACTTCATTATGACAGTAATTGAACAAAATCTTGCTTGAAAAATGCACTGCTTAATAATCCAGTAATATTCCATGGCTACTGTTCAGGACACATCTGTATTTTTTCCCCAAAGGCTGCATTTTGCTTCATCTGACATAACTGTATTGGAGATGGAAGGAGACGGAAACTCTCTTTTCATCTGCCTACTCTGCCTACTCGGTACACAACAACATTTGTTAGATCTGGATCAGGATTCAGGATATCTGTGAGCCTTATAAAATGTGTGTGCGTCAAGATGAAAGTCCTTGGAAATCACAAATTGATGTGTCTGTTTCTCCCAGCACTGGATAAACCATCCTCAGTAACCCCAAATTAAATTTGTCTCTTGTTTGGCAGCTCATGATAGCACTTGGCATTATTTTATGTAGAGTGGATTCTTTGTGTCACATCATTTGAAGAATGCAGGCATTTGGATGGAGACATTAATGGTCCAGCAACCTCTCTTCTTGCTCCTTATTGTTTTATAAACCAAGCGTACAGACAGACAGTCCAATGCCAGATTGATTATGCTGCTCCTCTCCATTGAATGTGCTGCCTGCTGCTTTCCTTTAAAGTGTGTAATAAAGAGAAATGTATTCATAGTAGAGAAAAAAAATGACGAAAACATTCTTTCATTCTTATTTGTATTTATTCTTCTCCCCATGAAGAGAGCAGAGTAGTTGAAGAATTGTTTTTTATTAATTTCATGGATTATTTGCTCATTATGCATTAATCATGGTGCCCCATCTGGAAGGTGCAGGCGTGACTATGTGAGAAACAGCCATTCTGATCTCAATTAGATTATGCCTCTCCTCTCTGTCTACCCATAAATCACTTCTCCAAAGTGAAATTAACAGTTACTGGAGCGCATTAATATCCCAAGTCAGGCGTGAGGAAATGCACTGACTGGAACCACCCATCTCTCACAATGTTGAAAACATCATTTTGTTTGTGAAATATCAACATTACATGCGAAGGTCCCCCCCTCCTCACTGCCAGTGTTGGTGCTATGACAGGGAAAAATGATGGTGGGCACAACAGCAGAGCAGGAGTCAGCAGGTCATCAGACACTGTAAGGTAGCAAGTCAACCCCAACACACAGCATACACACACAGCTGCTCAGGATTGCACATAAAGCCCTTACAAAGAAACAGTCGCAGTCTAGTCGCAATGTGAAATAATACAAAACTGTGTGATTACAGCAAAAAATGAAATTACCATTTACTATATGTACACTGGTATTTTTATTTACTCACCTTATATGATCATCAAAAGTTGCAGACTAAATGATGAGCTGTATTCTGATTTTGCTCTCTCTGTCTTAAAAGGAATTAGACCACAGTATAGTCTCGAATCAGTTAACATCCTTGTCAATTTCCTCAAAAGCCAACATGAGATGAAAATCTGGCTTTCAGTTCCATCAAATGGATGGACGACAACAGTAAGATTAGGGAAAAACAAAATGTGCTGGCGAGCAGCACAAATCTCAAAAAGTGTCAGGAAAAAATCCCAGCTGTGACCTTGCGCAGTCATGTCTCATTGAAAACCATACGGTGACCGTGGAATGCAATGCAAGAAGATGTGATTAATTAGACATATAATAATCTGAGGACCACTCCAGATTATGGTAGTGGTGTTGTGCCCACAGTGTACTGGGGTAATTAAATCCTACAGCTAACACATGGGGACTCGTAAGAAAGTCAGTCGTGTTTAAATGCAGCATATTTTGCTTGAAGACAGCCACAAAAAACCATGTCGGTGTGTCAGCCAAATGAGCCACGGTACAGTTTGTTTATCTTGCTGGATGGACCCTTATGGATCACCTGGCTAACCACATGAAAAAGCCTCAAAAAGCTCCTCTGCATGAAGAAAAATTTTTAGTTACATACAAATATGTTTAACTTTGCCAGGCAAAGTGTGTTCCTATCAAGTTTCAGCCTGAAACATCTGTTTATAACGGGAAAGTAGGTGTTAAAATGTTGCAGAGATAAACATGTTGAAAGGAATAATAGTACCTAAAGAAAATTGGTCTTAGAAGGTGATGCCATCATAACATATCTAATTCGCGAATCCACAAGATAAGTTTAGCTTCTATTGTTTCGTTCATTACGTCAATCTTTGCACTGTAGAAGTAATATAGCACAGGGATCAATAAGGGTTAACTGAAAGGACTATAAAACTGTATCTCTATCTCCAGTACCTCCAGAATGCTGCAACTCACAAAAAAAAACACAAGACCTAGTTTGGATGTAAATGACATGAAAATCTTGACATTTTGTAAATTTGCAGGTATATCACTTTAAAGCTAACTTGCCTAAACGTGCAGATCCCCTGATATGGTTGAAATCAAACCGAATTTTGCCTCGTTGAAGGAACAAAGCCCAGCGAAGAACACTTAAACCCACTGTGTGATGTCTGTCACATCTTTGATAGATTGGAAGTGTGACATTAAAATGGAAATTACTTGAGGGAGACTTGACAAGGGACGATGGGCGACCTTTGACCTCTTGCTAAGACCACAGACTGACTGTGCAATCCATTGGAGAGACAGACTGACACAAAGGATGGATAGAGACTTAAGAGCCTGTTACATTAAGACTAAAGTGGGCTGTGTGCTGGCAATAATCGCTGTACTTACATGGTGGGCTCCCTGCTGCTCTTAAATATATGGAGGAATCTTAATGCTCAGGAATGTAAAGATGCTTCATTAGATGGACATCATGTCAACCTCTGATGGAAGAAGCAGTAGTCACTCCTTCAATCCGCTAACAGCAATTTATATTCAAAGCTGATTGTATTAACTCCACTGATTAAAATAAAAGGATTCACTGAGTGTGGAACGTAAATGTTAGTGCATTATAAACTCCCAACTAATTAACAGCCATGTTATCGTGCAGCAACTAATTACTTTAAGCTCTAACATAAAACTTAACCAATGCTTCAAACCCATAAACGACGTAACACAGTCTGTTAGCATAAACACCTCAAGAGTTGTAAAAATTAACTGACATTGGCCTCATTTACAGACAACACGGAAACAGGGACGAAGGAAAGAGTCTTGTGTAGCTCGACTGTTCAATAGACTTTCCCACACTTCATCAAGTTGCTTTTAGACTGTCAATATTTTTTACCATTTTTAGGTGTACCATAATGGGTGTACAACTGACTGAATCCTTTGCATTTAAGTAAGACATATTCTGTGTTTGTCTTTAACGAAATTCATATCTGATAATGCAGATTCACACCGGTAAATTGAACCAAAACGACCTGACGCTTTCATGGTTGCAGTGGACTTCTGTGCTTATGGGTCAACAGGGCTGACCCACGATGAAAATTAATTGCATGAATGGAGTTGAACTGACCCACATGGTTCCAGCTTATCTGTCCTCAAACTCTTGCCCAAGCCAGGAGAAGAGTTCAGATGCAGAGGTTTTGTGATAGCACTTAACAAAGGGAAAGTGCTGCAATTTCTGTAATTGCACACAGAAAAGGTGCATCTTGGCTTTGAAAGCATTTGCAGGACTGATCATGTCACAGACGGTGTTACCGTTTCTTTGCAATTCACAGTTCAAGTAATTCAGTTTCCCATTGATGTCAGTTAGGAAGGCGAGGTTCAGCAGCCATTCAGTGTCCTTAAGCTGCAATGTGTCCTCCATTCTGGACTCTGGAATGAAAACTTTGATCTCACCCAAAAGTGATGTGAAAAATCTTCCCCTGCTTAGCCTTTGTACCACAATGTGATGCAACCTGTCACCGTATTCAGCTGACAGGTCTTTCAAAAGGATGCTGTTAATGATCTTAAGGAGCACAGTCATGATGTGATCCAATCCCATCGCATTGTAAGAGAATGCCACATAACTCCAGAATGCTGCTATTTACACAAAAACAAGGCCAATGACCTAAGTTCAGACCTAATTACCCTGAAAATCATGACATTTTATAAAATGATTCGGCATGTTGCTTGTTGGGAAAAATGTTATGTGCTGTCTTTAATTCAAGATTTAACTTGCAAATCAGAAACTTGTATTAATTATTTAGACACCTCAGTGAGTTAAGAATTGTAAATGAATAGTAGTTTGAGAGACAGAGAGAGATTGTGCGTCTGTGGAAGTCCCTAAACTATGATGATCCTCCACTACATCTGTCAGTTGCTGAACAGCAACAGCAGGAGGAGGAGGAGAAAGGCGTCCGTCTCTTTCAGGCGCTCCCGGACACTGGATGCATAATTAATGACATTATTTCAACAACACTATTGACTAAACAAATGCATAAATCACACAGGCCAAGTCAATAGACATGGATACATTTAATCATCTTCTAAATAATGACTGCTGTTCCCATAATGCCATCATCATTTTCAGCTGCTGATTTGAATTAATCACCTGTCACAGTGCATTCTGAGTGAAAGGAGACGTGAAGCACAGAGCCACGAGTGCACGGGGAGGCGGGCCAGCGTGTGATTGACAGCCAAAGAGAAAAAAAGTGGGCAGCGGCATCTTTATGTGGAGTGGCAGCTGAAAAGTGGCTGTCAAAAAATGCAGTGGATATTTGGTGTTTTGTTTATCAGCTGGCTGGTGCTGCATAAAAGTGGAGGAACATGTATAGGCTGTCCGTCTGCCTTTTCATCTGCTCCCTAAATGGGTCTGGGGATTGGAGAGTGCAGTTTATCCCCTCCATTCTCCCTGACAGAGAAACCGTTTAAAGCTCAGCGCCCAGCCGACAGCAGTCTGTCACTAGAGACACAGCTCAAATCAACTCTTCACATGCTGCCATTCTGCTCTGCTCCTGCTATCACCAGGTTCTTGTCTTGTTCTCTGCTCCCTGTACATCCCTATCATCCCCTCTGTAATTACTGATAATTCCTCCAGTCCTCTCACTACACACAGTGTTAACAGAAAATTCTGCATAACTCTTTATTGCGTAGACTTTCAATCTCTTTTGTGTCACTAGTGAGTATTCCTGCAATATCCACACATGGCAGCAGAATGACTGTTTTATCATTAATGTTAGGAAACTCACATGACAGAAAAGCTTGCGGCAATCACGGTTGGGTTTATCGTACTGCAAGTAGCAATTATTTGGTATTTTGTTGGTAGCTTAAGAGTAGATCACCCATTTGAAAAACTAATTTGCTTTTCCTGTAATGTCATGTCAGACATCGCTACTACCCTGAACGTATCCCAGCATGCACCATTTTTCGATTCACCCCACTTTATGGGAGACACGGGGTTTTAATGCTTTGACTCTCACTTTTGAATAAAACAACCAAACGTAAACCCATAATTAAAAAATTAACTCGATTTATTAACTATATTTAGAAGAAGAAGAAGACAAATGTTTTGTGCATCACAAATAAAGTAATCAGAGACAGTTCATTTGGGTTGACAGTTATGCTATACATTGCATCTTAATGCTGTTCAGTGGTAGCTATCCATAATGGTACAATACCATGATCATGAGGTAGTAATAGAGTATTTGGTAAAATAATTATTGTGATATTACCACGACACGTTTTTTGTAAGTGTCCCTCTGGGTTTGCTCCATTTGCTTCTGAACCAGCTTCAACAGGAGTCAGTACAAACATGAATGGAGATTTATACAGGTTAACGACTTCCACAAATGCTCGGATGGTAAAGCCAATTTGATGAGCTCATCTCTGCTTGACACCTTCCGGGGACTCGAGGGAATCTCCTTTACAAACAGGCACATCACCATCCCCCCGCTTGTGATCCAGCCAGGTCGGAGGTTAATGACTTTGTGTTTACCATCCAACAGCCTCTTTGATAACAAGGCGGCCTTCTCTCTCTCCATGTTTCCACTTGCTGTGATGAAGATGTCCAGTGTAGCAACAGGAAGTGTGGAATGTGACGCCACAGACAGGGCTTTGTGAAAGACCAGGGAGCCAGGCTGGAGAGTGAGAACCACTAATATTTATTCATGATAGAGAGAAAGTACTGTTTTGTTGGCACAGGCTACTTCATTTACATTCTCTTATAGACTGTTTGCACCAGCGTGGGAGCTCTGTCTATCTCCAAATAGATGAACCTGTCTCACTAACTCCTTCTCCTCGTCATCCACTCATTTTGTAGTGAAACTCTTCAAAGCTCAATTCCACCGTGTTGGATTAAACCACAGGTTGCTATGTCGAGTTAGAGCAAAAATAATGTCTGTTGAATTTATATTGTATACAGCTCAATATGAGAACCACCTTGTAGTGTCGGAGCCAACAATTTGTCATTTTGTTTTGATTTCAAATCATACCATTGTGCTACAGATGAATCCGAGGACATGTCACCACCACGGTTGGTGAGGGTTAAAAACCACAGTTAAGCTCTGCATACTGTACCAGAAGAAGAGGAAAACATATTTCCTTATGTCCTTTATGTCTGGCCTTCTGCATCTGAATTTTGATCTTGGTGTGACCTTGAAAGTTTCTGATCACGGCTGTACTATACCACACAAAGAAGTGTTACATGTTGTCATCAAAGCATTATGGCATGTAAATCATAGCAATCATGTAGCAAAAATTGCAACACAGATCCTGTGAGTGAACTCTGATGTGTTTACAGACGCAGCAGGCTATAGTGGGGTCCTATAGCTGTCTAATGTAAACAGTCAATAGGTTAACATGGAAATTAAAACTTTGATTATTTTAATTTGTTATTTTGTGGGAATTTTACATTTGAAGAAGGTCACTAACATTGTTTTATTAGCTGGAAGGACAATGGAACCAAGGAACACATCGTATTGTATCATAACTTCCATGTGCCTCCTCAGATCTGTTTGCTGTGTCTGATGTTGATGAAAAAGCTGGACAAATCGAGGTACACCATTATAGCACAATACAGTTTCATTTGGCAGTCTTTGTGCTCTATTTGTACTCTATATCGATTTGCAAAATGTTCCAGCCTTCCAAGAAGAATGTCATTAACCTAGGTTGGATGTAAATCTCACAAACGTCAAGAAATTTGTAAAATTAAGGTCAATAAGTCATTTCTACCCTCCCACACATTATGTAACAACCGCAGTTAGATTGAAATTGGCATAAATTGATGTAAACTTATTCATAATAGCAGACCTAAATTATGGCAATCAATTCAATCTGACAAAATGGTAAAAACACTTACATTTCTTTAATAGGTATGCTGAAACATAGAGGGAACATGCTTACGTCATTTGATGCACATGTTCCAGATTTATCTGGATTAGTGTGCACACAGCCCCTGTTTTCCTCATCATGGTCTCAAAAATCTAAAAACCCTTTGATGCGGTGTTTAAAATGTGGTCCTAGTTCTCTATGAGAACTTAAAATAAACCATCTCTGTGCCGATGATAAGAATATGACGATTACCCTGTGTGTGTAAAGAGTGACACAGTTAATCACTCGTCAGTGAGAAGGGGCGGCAGATAAAGCAGCTGGAAACCAGCAGCACTGAGGCTCTATCAGCATCTTAACACCAACTGCAGCCGTTCTCACCAATGTTGTGTTTGAAGGAAGCTCACTGATGAGGTAACTATTATCCTGATGATGAAGATGAATGATGAAGGGTGGGAAAATGGACCTGGAAATTTTAAAGAAAATTCCCCCAGCATGGCAATCTTTCAACTGGACATAATAATGGCCTGCTGCTTAATGTACACGCTGCAACACAATCGATAGCAGTAACTTGTGATGACTTGAATGGCAAGCGCAGCATGGTTGAATTGAGTCGGATATGTGGACCCTCCCACCGTGCAGCATGTCAGCACGATGTGAACCCGTGCATCAGTAATGTGACACATTTTTATTTACACCTCAAACAGATAATCTGCCTCCCTAGCCTGAAGTTGTTAAATTTCTCCCTTCCTGCTAAAATGTATTGCCATTTAAACATGACAAAGAGGCCATTGAGGTGGCCATTACAATAATCCATCATGTCTACCAGTGGTTGGATCCAGCCTTGCGGTAAATCCAATCTAAGCAGGGTCAACGGTGTTTTTTCTCCAATATGGCTGACTGCTGTGTCTCCTTGGCTGTCATCAGTTAGCTTTTGTCAACAGAAGGCCACCAGTGGGACATTAATGCTGCAGACCTGTCAGGAGGCCCGGCAGGCAGAGCCATTTGGTTTAATTTAGCTGATATTTAAAATGTTACGAATAACATAACCCAACACATACTACATGTATTATATATCATTTATATTGTTCAGGTCAGTGGATTTAAGAATGATGAATGTGATCATTTCTATATCCTTGTGATATTGATTCTGGTCGGTGTTTAACTTTTATAGCTTCCAACAAAACAGAGAAATATTCTAACGCACAGAAAGCATCTGCTGTGTAGGTATGGATCTTTTGTCCTCCTCAGATTTGGCGTATCCCCAGTCATCCCCTGTGCAGCCTAAGGAACCCCCATATAGAGTTAATCATTACATCCCAACCCCTACCCTCATTGATTACCCACATACTAAAGCCGCCTCAACAGTCAATCCTGCATTGGATGCAGATTGCTGTGGCAGAACAGTCACCTCAGCCTTTAAAAGTGCTTTCATTTTGTGTATTTGCACTAAAGAAATATTGATCGGCTCAATGGCTCGACTCGAGAAGTTTATGCCCAGTCGATCTTCAGCATAATTCTGCTATATCAAGATACTGTGCAAACACCTAGACTGACTGGCTGATGTGTGGCTGTGCGCGAGGCGGAGGCATGCACACATACACACCACGTCAGTAGAATTGAGAGTTTTTTTTCTTTTTCACTCTCTGAGATCTCATCAAAGTTGAATTGACTTTTTGTTTTGTTGTTGCTTGTCAGAGTTGAACTCTGAGATGAGACCTCTATGTGATGTAGCACAGAAAAGCACAGAGAAAATGGGGGAGCTGAGCTACAAGTCTGCTCACTAATGCACTGTGTTAGATAATATAGAGCGTTGAGACTCTAATTATCTAACACTTGTTATATATACTTATGTTCTCCATTCTGTTCACAGGTGATATTTAACCCCTTAAACACTGCTTAATCAATTTGTAATTGAGTACATTTAAAGGCAAACAGTTGAGGGTTATTTAAATTATTTTGGATACACTGTGTGGGCCATTTCACATAAGTAACAGTAATGATTCAGTAAACCACATAGAAAAGGCAATAAGTAAAATCTCAATAGCTGGAGAAGTTGTGACACAAATAAAATCCAAAAATCCTATAATGTTTTAACTCTTACTCTTTTTAGCTGTGGCATTTCTAAGTTCCCTCACATTCGATTACACATTGGATGTTTTGGCTATCATTTATTTCCCTACAATGCACGCTGACAAATTTTATATCTTTGGAAACATTTGGCAATTCATAAGAATTAAATAATAATAATAATAAAACTTTAGACACTTGGTCCTATTAGTGGTTACCTCAGAGTTTAAGAGGTTAATTAGATGCCCATGGTGTCTATAGTGGACTTAATTAATATTAACTCAAGTTCAATCTCAGTGTCATTTGTCCTGTTGATAACGGTACTGCAATACCTTTGTATCCTTTTTGGGGATTACCTATATGACATGGCAATAAAGCACTTTCAAAATCTCTTGACACAAAAAAGATTATTTTCCTTCTATAGTGGAGAAACGACGGTTGGGTTGTTAAATACCACAGATGACAGTGCTTGTTCCTCTGAGCAGAGTCTGTGTTGACCCACAGCTGTTTAAATAGGAGCACATCGCCTCATAGCTGGAGTCTTACAATGAATCTTTGCATAGTGGAAAAAGGATTCCTCTCTCTGAATAAAACGCTGTCACCAGCCATCACACGTAGGCTACAGCTCAATATGCTTTACAGTGACCACAGCACTCGCTACTCCAAGTATTTGTTCTTACTGTGATTAAAGGGAAAAATACAATGAGGCCGTATGGTCTGTGTTCCTGCTCTGAAACAAAAACCAGCAATCAAAAAATACACTGTATAATCAAGCAAGATTTTCAAATATCTTTAAAAGGTGAGCAGGGGTCTGTGTTTGCACAATGTGTGTGTTATTTTGACACAGACAGTAGGAATCATGTGACAGGACAGAACAAACCTGCCTTGTAATGGTTACTCGAACAACTTTGTATCAAGAGGCAGAACAACACACGGTGGTAAAATGCTATCATTAAGGCTAACTTGGCCTATGTATAGCATTATTTATGTTGTGATACATCAGCCCATGTATGTGTCAGGGCCACCATGTTGGACTCTTCCTCTTGGTAGAATCCCGTGTTATGTCCTTATCGCAGCATATGATGTCATAGTCCTCACATGACCTTTGATGATATATTTTGTCTATCTTTGATTTTCTTTCCTGTGAGAAATCAAACATGGAAATGGAATATTTCAGCCATATATAGGAAGCATATAATGATGGGGCCAAAGTAAATGAGCTGCAGGTCTGGAAACAGTCTCAATCAGAGTGTAACTTGACTGTGGAAAGTTAAATCTCAGTCTTTGTAATCTCCCCAAATCCAGACAGTGTTCTGCATCCTTTGCCCCATTATTTCTCCCAGAGGATTTGAGTAAGCCTTTATGACTTCAGATGGGCTTTTAAGATATAAAAGCTTTGTTATAAATGTGCCAATTTAAAATGTGCTCTCCTCCCATCTCCTTAGAGACATTAAGCAAAAGTGCAAAGCGTTTAATCTGTCTTGATTAATATTTTCTCCGCGGGAATAAGTTACAAGACTTTAAAGTCTCTGCCATTTCATCACCAGACTTAGGATATATGAAATAACTTGGGAGACTTATTTAAATCTTTGCAATTTATAGATTTGGATATTTAATTTCCTATCATATAAGCCGAATGCATGCCTATGAATAGTAACAGACATTTTCTATTAATCTATGTTTTATTAGAGAATTGGCTGATTAAAAGAATTAGTCAAATTATATCTATATAGGCTGTCTCATCATGAATACCTTTAGTGGTTTTGTGGATAGCGGCTTTGGTATAATCTCTGGAACTCATGAAATGATTCTCAATGAATTCGTGAATGATTTATTCAAACAATGTAATACTATTCTGTCCAAAATAAAGCTCTGTGAAAGCTTGTGATGTATAATTTGTCTTTTCTTTCTTGGAATGGGCGTCCCCTGTAAACATGTTGCAGAAACACAACACAGGCAGTCTTCTCTGTCTCCCCAGTGTATCTGATGTTTACTGCAAAAATGTAAAAGTGCCTGAGTAAACTCCATTTAATGTGACCTGCAGTATCTGAAATACATAAATATGTCAAGAGAAGGAGCCTTAATAGACCTGCTTAGGCTGGTAATTGCAGCAGTATTGTTTCCTTCTGATTAGGACAAAACCGTTCCCTGAGGACCCTCCCATCCTTCTGCTGTTTCATCTGCATTAGCCTGCTCTTCCCCTGCTTTAATCTGCTCTCTCCTCAGGTATTTAGAATAAATCAATGGGAATACATGATTGTTTAATGATTTTTGGAGGAGCTCTCTTCGACCACAGCTGCATGATTTAGAATGACTAATTCCACTTTTTAACATTGATCCTGCGTCCTCTCCAAAGAATGCCTGCATTTAGAGCTTTCCCTCTGTGAGCCGTGTACTCATTTGGGCTGAACGACGAGAATAATCACATTTTTCAAGGTTATGGTATAATTTTAAAAAACAGATTTTATCTCAAAGTAAAAATGTGTGAAAATGGAATATAAGCAAATATGCATACGTATGAAATCCTTATTGATAACCAAAGATAGAAATTCAAACCTGCAGCTGGCCGGGTTTAAGCATTTTGCTCAATGACACTGCGGCATGGTGGCTACTGAGAGATGAGCTGGAGCAGTCATTCCAGCGGCCATGGGCTGATTGTTGTTGGTTTGTTCCCTGGCTCACGGTGACATCCCCTGCAATGAAACGAGTGTTGATACATATTTGATGCAGTGTGCTTGCGCCTCTAGCAGCTTAGATCGTCCATCATTGCCGTTATTTTTTTTCCTGCTTGTTTAATGGCCACATAGGTCCAAAATTACATAAAATGTCTTAATTAGCATTTCCTTTGGGGAGTAAATATCAGTATAGACTCCAGCTAGAGTCTGCCTGTATATAGTCTGGATATGAATATACATTCAGCTCATTGAGGTTCATTGCATTGGAGCCACAGGGAGGCAAACAAGGATGCACACCAGTCTTTTGTATTCACACAGTATATACAGTACATGAGTGCTCAGTGGTGTTCTACAGGTGACAACATTTCAGCTTTCCTAACAAACACACAGGTTAAATAGATCAGCTGTTGATAGCAGTTTAAATGCAGCCATGAAAATCCCATGAGAGCACTTAGTCTATGGATAACCTGGAAGTTCAAGGGTTGTAGTACCAGATAGCACTGAGTGAGCTGCGCGTTGGTATCTGTTGGTGAGAGCAGAGGCCTCCGATCACCCACTGGATGGCTCTGTACTTTTTCTCTACCTTGCTGTGTTTCAGCTCTCTTGAGGAATACCTTAACCTGCTCAAACCTGTTGGCACACCTCCATTCACAGGACCAAATGTGAGGCACCCCTTATGAGTCATATAGGTTGGGGGACTGGTCAGGGAGGCAAAACTGGGAATAAATCCAAGATAGTAACGGGCAGGAAGCTTGGACATGAATATGTAGTATGTTCTGATATACTTTAAAACTTTAATTATCCACCAATTGAAGCAATAAATGTTTTTTAATGATGTGTACAATTTACTGTGAGTGAAATCAGCACAAAGTAGGCTTACACACCAGGATTACGTGGTTGTAAAAGGATTTATTGAGGCACACGCCTTAATAAGAAAAGATACTTTTCTTACTGCAATTATGCAACACAACATATCTACTAAGAGTGGCCTGTGAAATCCGGATGATTCCATCCATGTACGGGAGTCATCTGTGTTTTCGAAATCAGACTTTGTTGTTTTTTTCTCCACTATTGTTTGGTTGTGTTTTTGTCAGTCTGAAAACTCAACTCTGTCATGCTGGACATGAACACAGAATCCTCAGGGTTGGTTCAGAATAACAACTGTATGGCACACAACGGCTGCACTTGGACAAGACTCTAAAATCACCCGGCCTGGTTTGGATGAAACATGTGCCCATCATCCGTCACGAAATCTACACTTAGGATCATACAGAATCAGTAAAACCTTTTCAAGAAATATTTGTTTCCTAATAAATGTGTTTGATATGTACTGCGTGCATGTTGTGAATCTACAGTATGCTGTAGATCAGAGAACACCTGGCTTGATTGGTACTTAACAAGGCTCCAATTGGGGTTTACAAAACCCTCTGCAATCCCTGATGATCCATCAGATGAATTATGCATTCAGCTTGTAATGTGGTGTTTATCTGTTACTAAGCCAGTTAAAGGTGAACTCATTATTCCTGCAGGTTGATTTCCTGAGGCCTCTGTGGCTTTGGGGCAGACACTGTTGCCTGCCTTGTTGATGGACACCTTAATTACAGTGGAAGCTGATTAATTATGGGGCTGCCAGTTGCCACTTTGCCATGACCTGCTTCCTGCTGCCGCCCCCTCAGCAGGTAAAAATGCCTCAAGTGAATATCAGCACTTCAGTAGCTACGGTAATGCACTGTAATATTAGTCTGACAAAGACCATCAGAGATAAACCAAGTAAAACACCTGCCGTGGGCAGCCTTTAACAGGCTAATTGATAGGGTAAATAATGGCCCATCTATTCGGGCTGTAAATGATGATGTAAACCAACAATCTGATTTTTTGCAGCCAATTGCCGCAACATCTGGCTGATGTTTGCTGTAGTCCGTACTTATCGTAGAGACTGAGGGATACAAGCCTTTCAGGAGCATCTACATGCATGAGGTAGGAGTGAACTGAGTGGATGGATGGATGGCTGGATAAGTAGCCTACATGTAACCAAATGCTAGAAGTGGAAATAAAATGGGTGGAAGTTCCCCCCTTGTTTGCATGTTGGCATGCATATCAGCCAGCAAATCGATCAGAAATTGGATTTTCTTCTACAGCTAATAAGACAAGACAGTAATGCTAAATTTCACAGTTATCTTGGTTATTCAAAGAAAAAACTATGCAGCAATTTATTTATTCGTATAAATATATTTTAGCAATATTGGGAAAATCTAAAAACAAGCAGATTGATGGGCTGCCTAGTGAAATTTCTTCTGATTTCATCAACATGACAAGTGTTTTACAATGTTATCTTTTTCTACATGTTGTTTAAATTATTTCTAACATCTGTTCAACTTTTGCATCAAAGCTACATCCTTATATTTTCATTTTTCTTCCTTTTCTGTAATTACAAGGGACAAATCCCTCTGAAGCGCCTGGGTTATGGGATTATAAAAAGCAAGAAAAACTTTACCAGTGAATTACATTCCATGGCTCCTCTCTGTCCTGCTGCCTCGTCTCGCTGAAACAGAACTCAGTGCTGAAATACAGTTCAAACTTATATGAAATATCATTTTTCAGTTGTCATTGGCTTTACTCTCCATACTGTGAGTCGTGAACCACAGCGGCAACAACAAAGTGTGTGAGCCCATTGTGAACCTGTTGTTTCCAGGTGTGTGCGCTGTGATTTTACAGCCAAAAGAGTGCAGCTGGCTTGTGGGAAACAGAAAAAATGGATTCCTTGCTGATTTTTACATTGATGCTCTGGGCTGATTGCTGTCACCTGTTAAGATGGGAGCCAATCAGTGACAGTGAGTTGCTGTGAAACAGGTGCAGTGACTGCTTGCCTTGTTTGAACCTGGCTCATTCCCGACAGGGATGGTCAGCCTGGTTCGGTACCAGCTGTCTCTGAAAGGTCCCGGTATGCAATAGAACTGCCCGATATTTGAAATAGCAAAATGTAGAGATGCTGATGCTGCATACTGGTGAGTACTGGCCCACATCAAGTGCTAATGTAAACAGGACAACTTAAGGCTCATGTAAACTTGCTTGGTCCTCATGTTTAAGACAAATTTATACATTATGTACGTAGAATATATAAGACGAGTGATGTTTTTGATTGCACCTTCAGAACAATTAGGCCAGATGACTTTTTAAAAGTATATTTTACAAATTTTATTTTAATGTTATCTATTTGTACTCTTTTGTTGCACTACTTTTCCAAAGTCGAACGGGAAATTCTGTCTGCTTACTAAATGAGCAAAGCTATCAGGTCAGTGTGTGAGAAGAGTGGACAAATGAAGGCCAAATCAAAGCTGGGCCAGACTGTTTAACGTCAGAGGCTCCTTCATCATTAAAGCACTCATAGTCTTTCTCACAGATACAGTAATATTGAAAGTATGCAATGGTGACATTTACATATTTTAGCTTCTGCACTTGTCAAGGATGATCATTTAGCCCAAAGCTGACAAGCACTGGAGCGCAGGTCTTATCAGGAATACAAATCTTCTTAGCCTCATTAAGGTAACTGGGCTTTAATCAACATTACCTGGTAATTGGTGTCTTTGATTAGATTAGTGGGAATAAAATCAAGCCAGCCCCTCCCCTTAAAAGGATTACTGCAGGTTAAAAAACAGTGTTCATTGTGAACAGTAGCAGAAGATGGAATGCAAATGTAATCTAATAGAAAAAAGGATCTGAAGAAGAAAAAAAAATGGACTTGTTGGGAATGCAAATTGGCCCAACCTCATTTTATGCTAATAAAAAAAAGGGCAAAACATTTCAATGTATTCTTGTCTTGTTACGGTTGGGCTAAAAGCTTCTAAATCCCCACCATTTACCAAATTAAACTAATTTCAAGTGCTTCCAAAAGGCACATCTGTAGGCTGACGTTTGTCCTCAGCCTTTGAGAAGTGGGCTTCACGAAAGCATTCAACATCCCATTGATCCTAGAATAGTCATGCCTGTCAGGGAGCCATATCAACCATTATCATTCTAATTTTACTGCCTTTCTTGGTCCCTAATCTAATTTGCAATGATGCTGCAGCATTTCGCAAGGCCACTGCACTTTCTTCAGAATTTCAACAAGGGCATTAAAGCCCTCAATTTACATTAATGAAGTGCACATTTAATTAAGGAGTAAAGCAGCAGGATTGTGGAACATGAGATGTTGGACACCAGCTGGATCCAAGACAGACTGTTAGATTTGAGGTGATATACTGTCGCAAATTAAAGTCCATTAAAAGTGATAAATATGTTTAGGTGTTTCATTTCAGAGCGAGCACACAACCAACTAATGTTAATCACTTTTCTAAGAGGCTTGGAATAATAAACACACACACACAGACAGACAGACACACATACACACACACACACACACACACACAGTGAGTGAATAAAGACTGGGTAGACATGACTTCCTGGTCATTGTTAGTGGTTTCGCTGTGACTTGTGAGCTGATTTTGTGGAAGCAGACAAGAATGAGGAAACACGGTGCCCTCACTAGGGTGGCCTGGCGATCTGGAAGGAGGGGGGGAGCATCGCACTCTTTCAACCCTGCTTTGCCTCTTTGTGTCTTACAGATGGGGGAATAAGGGAGGAGGGCCAGCATTAGTGAGCCAGTTTCAGTTTGTGTGGGAGAGCCCCTGCCTTTCATAAGAAGTGCTGCTCTCTGGGGTGGAACAGTGGCGAGGGATTGGGGCAGGCAAGGGACAATGTCCCCGCTCTGCCGTGAAAAGGGACACTTATAAATTCATCTATTTGCTCTCTGCTGACCTTAGCTTTCAGCCCGTTCCACGCAGGGAGTGGACGCTCTCATACAATACATCAGCCTGTCACAATATTGAGAAAAATCTGAAAGAGGGAGAATGACTACCAGATGCTTTATTGTCTTTGTAATTTCCACATAATTAGCTGGGAAGAAAAGTCCCTGCTCTGGTTTAATCACGCTGAATGAACTTGAAAATTGCATTTGGTCCAACTGCAGAGGCAGCAACCACCGGCAGCTCTCCCTCATCCTTAACACAGGGAAGGGAACATGGCTGTCCCCCTCTCTGCCCTACACCGTGGTGGCACCGAGTTTAACTGTGCGTGACTACGGACTGTGAAATTGGTTAACACGCACATCCATGCACACAAACACCGGGCAGCTAACCTACCCCATGCTGACTGTTGATGTAGTTGAACTGATTAAGCGAATCAATCTGTTAACACCTCCTAACATTAAGTTGGGCAGGCTGACTTAATGGGGCTACTCAGGCTGATAGCAAAGCTGTGTCATTAGTTAAGACTCCATAGGCAGCACCATCAAAGGCACATTAGTCTGCTGATGATGTTTAATTTGCTTTTGATAAGCCACCTGAAAGTTGTCCTCAGTTGATGAGCTTAATAGTTACTAATTACAAAGATATTACTAATGAATTAAAAAGACATTTACCTCACTGAATAAAACTCCTAATTAAGGAAGTGAACGGCACCTCGATCGATTGACTGTCCACTATTTAGAAAATGTTGCAACTAATGGATGATGATGCTACTGTTGTATCTCAATGACAGTGATAGTTATACATTTATTATTTGATCACTAATTATTGTTAGTGCAATACTAAAAAGGACATTAGGAATTGTTGAAAGGTGAAAGGTGGTTCGATGTTTAGTCTTGTTTAGTTAGTAAATAAAGTTATATGGTAAACCAATGTTATCTGCAAATTATTCACCACAATAGCAGAATTTCCAACCATTTTTCTTGTTTTTGTTCTGCATTAGTTAATTCCTGAGATTCAACATTTGTTATCAAACTAGTGGAAAAATAATTTACAGTATTATGGAAACATTTAGAGTTGAAATGCTCTTCAAGCCAAACTGCATGTGGACATTAACAAAATCCTTTAGAGGCCATTAATATTTAATGATTTTCATACATCTCGGCCTGTAAAATTATTAGCAACTAGGATCCATTAGTATCATTACTAATTTCATCAGTGAAGTATCTACTTCCAGCTACAAACAATTTCAATGTCATAAAACACAAACAAGTCCAGAATCACGGTAAAGATTTTCATTTGTGTATGTATTTTATGTTGTGTCTGGAGCTACTGCAGGGCTGCGGCCCAAAGTGGCTTTTAAGTGGGATGACTATCCACTCCAGCGGCAGAAGAATGGCCACTCATCTCCCTCATAATCTCATAGCACTAACTGCCACAAAGGCCCAAAGAGGAAGCTGCAGGAGGACGGGACAGAAAAGCCACCTTAAGATGTGCACGCACAAATCCAGATCAATTAAAGCTAATGCAGCTGGACATGCTTGGCAATCCATACACAAGCACTGTAGCCTAAACTTCCCCCCTCAGAGAGTCAGTGAAAAGGAGCCGAGGATGAATGGCCCACTTTATTACAGCGTGCCATGTGCAGTCAAACAGCAGCACCAGGCCCATTCTGTGGCCTTCACACCCATTATTAAAGGGCTTTAGGGGGGCTTGTAAAACTGTTCTGCCCTGTAGGAGGAGATGTGTGTGTGGAGGGCGGGGGGGGTGCTGCATAACAAAAATCAGCTTCAAATTAAAGCCCCACCAGTAGCAAAGGACTGTGGGTGGGCTGTTTTTCTCCCCCTCGCCCGCCTACTCTGTCGGGCCATTCCCAACATCTTCTTGGTCCGACATCGTCTGGGCCACATCTAAAAGTCTGACAGCTACAAGGGCAGCTTTTACCTCCGGGCCTTCCAGTGCCATTTGTTCAGCATTGTGCTCCAACATGAACTCCTTGGACTTGTGAACAGCTAATAGCTAAGTTGTTACTGTCGATATTTTTAAATTTTCTTTTCCACCGAGTGGTAAACGAAAGCACTCAAAACAAGCATGAGAAACAAAATTGGATTTTCTCCTCCTCACTATCTGGGACATTCACACTCCCTTTTCTAACTGATTTTTTTCAGTTAATGTCACAACTTCTTGATATGGTGGAAGGTTTTCAAAGAGCAGGTTGTGCTGTTTATTAATTTGTAATTGATGAGGCAGCTCCTCTTTGTGGATCACAACAGGTTGTCTGGCTCACCCTGTCAGAGGATTTCTGGGCATTAGTGAACACGGGGGAGAATATGGCGTGAAATCAACCACAATGAGACAAGTGGCTGAAGACACTGGTTATCAAACAGACTCCAATCACCGAGAGAGAGAGATCAGAGAGACAGATGTCTGTCCCTGCCTTCTCCAATGAAGACCTAATCAGGAGTTTAACCTGATCAATCCTCAGAAAAGCAGCTGGTGGGGATGAAGAAGCTGAAACAGAGCAGTAAACAGAAGGAAGATTCTGAGGCTGGAGTCGGTGCTGAAGGTTAGAGTGACAGCTGGATACTGGGAGGTCTGACTGGGCGAAAAAAAAGGGGGAGGATGAAATGTGTCGAGCAAGTAAAAGGATGACTGGAATGTTGGACGGGTTGTTTGGGGGAAAAGGTCGGAATAGAGGGTTTGTCCGTGCTCGGGGAAGGATGGGTGTGTTTATGTGTGTGTGTGAGGGGGTGGGGACGGTGGACTGTGTAAAGCCAATGAATAAATCAGTGGCTGGTAACAGTATTTGAATAATAGGAGGAGGAGGATGGGGGGGTTGAATATGCTTAAGTGTTTTTTCTCTGTAATGAAAGAGGGAGCAGGTCTTTGCAGCTGCATTACTAAATAGACAATAGCTACTCAACAGATGGGAGAGTTTAGTTAAAGAAAGTCAGCGCCTTGGTTAAGGAACACGCCGCCCACAAACCCTCCAGGACCAAACTCATCAGACTGGTGGGCTGCATTGACAGGTGGCCCGATGTGGTCGATTTCAGGCTGGTGCTTTCTGACAGCAAGTGTAGCACTTTGTCTATTTGAGAGGGGCGTGTCGGAGTGTTTTCACCTATGATCAGTGACGCCTTGATAAATGCTTCTTTAGGAAAAGATCACACTGCTCCCCTCATAATCCTGCAGCCATCTGAACAGAGGCAAGAAAAAAAGGGCACAGCTGTTGCATTATGAAATTCCCATTTGGAGCATGAGCGACATTCTCTGTCAGTTTTATTGTGTTTTGCTGTTGAAATGATGACTTTGAAATAGAGAGGAGATACTGAGATAAGAGTGTTGTGTTAGTCAACTATTTGCACCTTGAGACCATCAATGTGTTACAAACTTGTCAAATCCTATCAGCCTACATTTTTTTCACGATACACCACACAGTGGGTTTATTTACGGAAATTACTTTATTTACCCAGCAATAAGAGCATGTTTGGAATGTCCAGGTTACTGTTAAGAAGTCTTGACCTCCTAATAACAATCCTGGAGATCGGTAGCTCTAAATGGCCTGCAGTTTTGTTGCAATCAAACCCCAAATTGTTATTAATTTTTTCACTGGTCTATAAATGATTTATAAATGATCTGTGTATGTACCATTAATAAAGTAATTATCTACAACTTACCTCATTAGAAAATGAAACCAATCTTTCTTATTCTCTTAATATGTTTCTGCCTTGGTACTCGTTTACAATTGACAACTTGATGGATCTTGCACTGCACAAGATGGTACATGGCCAGATCCAATTTGTAATTTCACGATCATAATGGATGGTTCCAGAAAGATGTGCGCTACAATATGTTCATATTTCTTGAGCATAGTTGCACACTTAGCCGGAGAGATAAAGTGACTTGATCCGACAGCAAAACATTCAGGTTGTTTTTTTTACCATCGCCTGAATATCTATAGTATGTCTGAACACCTCTCTCTCTCTCTCTCTGTTGCTCTCTCTCTCTCTCTCTCTCTCTGATTGATGCATGTTGTGTTCTTATTGCTGCTGTGCTCCTTCTCTCATTTTTTCTCTTTACCTTCCATTCTCCCCACTAGAAGTAGGCACACATGAAAAAGTCCTGCAGGGAGTCTGAATGAGACCCTGTGCTCACAGAAAAGACAAATAGAAATTGAATTTTCTCTCTGTATAAACTAGTAATTGAATATTATATTTATTTTCCTATTCATAAAGGCCTACCACTGTGGAGTGAGCACTGCTAGCATTCGCCTTACATTATCTGATTTTATTAGCTTAGCATGGAATGACTTATAGTCAAAAGCCTCTTGTGCTGTCTGCCAAATCTGCATTTGTGAGTCTGGGGACACTGAGGACATTTGAGTTAATCACTCTCTGTACATTTGCCTGCTGATGTCCTCCCTCTCTAATATCCCTCACATGGATAATGATATTTCCTTCATTGGGATAAGGGCCTCTTCTTCCGGTGAAGGTTGAAATTGAAGTGTGGTTGTAGGGAGGACAAACCTTCCGGGGGTAACCTTGTTCCCCAGTTAGTGATTGTCTTTGCGAATGAATTATTTTTAACTGAATTAGCCAGGATGCATGGTGGAATTGCTTGATTTGGAGCTTTGTGGAATCTCATTAAAAGGCGCTTTGTTATGGCCCAGCCCTCAATAATGACATGCAAAACGCCCAGCTCAGCCATAGGTCTGCTTATAATGGGCCTGATTCATGGAACTTTGATTGCCATGTAGAATTGGATTAAAGGATCATCTTGGCTTCTAAAAACTGCATAGTAAAAATGGCTTGTACACATGTCTTCACTATGCATAGTGGCACAGTTGCTTTCTGCTTTGCATACACTAGTGCTGTGGACAAGGAGAGGTGAAAGTCGATTAAATGTTAATGCTTTAAAATTCAGGACAAAATCCCTAATGCGTGCATAAAATTAGATAAATATAAAATATTCATTCACTCAAACTTTTTCCCCCCGTGGGGGCAACCAGATTTTACAGTGAGAAGAGACACAAACACACGCGTCTTACACCCGGGACACGGCAATGCAGAGTGTCAGCACAAGTGTCGTTACTTTTGTACACACGATGCAGTTGTCGTTTTCATGCCTGGCGCACACGTTGTGTAAGTAGCAAATACGTTTAGACTCGTTTGTGCGCCCATGGGTGTGTTGGTCTTACAGTGAGGAGTGGTCAGGCAAATTGTTGGTGCATTGCTATCGGGGCGGTGGAACGCGTTTACGCTTTAGGCCGACTCAAACCACGTCCAAGCACAAGTCCGTTATCTGCGTGTTTGATGCGCCTTACATATGCGGGTTCACAAAGTGGGTGCACGCAGAAACGCCATTATCACATTGAATTTATTTAAGTCAGTCTGTAGAAAAAACTACTTAAAAAATTAATTGTGTACCTATAAAAAAGTGACAACAAAAATATACCAGAAATGTCTGAGTTTTATTCTTGAAATTGACAAAACAAGCATGAGGAGGTATTCGTTGGTGCACGTTCATTGCATGGAGCTATTGAACAACAACAATGGCAACTTAAACAAAGTTAGAGGTGGCGATGTCCTCTGTTGAGGTGAAGTCCTCTGAAATGAGTACTGGTGGTCCTGCTGCCCTTCTCCCATGATGAGTAAGTCGTGTATGCATATTGCTCTGTATTTTTTTCCCCCCTATACCTCATAGCCACTGTTGACCACTCATTCTCGAAATTAAAGCTGCTGAAAACTAAGCTCAGAAATCTGTGCATACAAGAGAGCGGCTCTCTGAAGTCCTGCCTCTGGTCATTGAGAAGGACACCCGTATCAATAAAGATGCGGTCATCAAGATCTTTCAGGATATGCTGCAAAACAAAGGTTTTGTTGTAAAAACCAGGCCTCTGTACACAGCCAAATACAGATGTTGCTATCTTAAAAATCTGCCAAAATGACAGTGTGTCTAAGTAGGCAGCATATTAAAGGTCTCTATAAAACGGAGGCAACCTTCATGGCGGGGATGCACGCAACTCCCAAGCTACTGAGACAGAGCCTTAATGTAGAACATCTTTTAATTCTACTGGATAACTTCAGATGCAGCACGAGGCCTGACCCGTCGTGCCTCATCAAGCAGGTCTCCTCACATGATTATGATCAGTCAGACTGAATGAATGACACATTACATGTGCTCAGATGTGCCGAGAGTGGCGGGCTTGGCTTTCAGAGG
>OMNV01009007.1:105118-123382 GCA_900303265.1 Brotula barbata
GAACATGGAGCCCTTATTTCTTTTAATTTACTATGTGAATGATTACATACCTCATTGGCTGGCCATTGTCTCGCTGATGGATTTAATTAAGTTTGGATTAATCACGGCAGGTGATATTTAATGTTTGGGATGAGGGAGCAGAGGAGTGGCCAGTGATGGAGAAATCTGAGGAGGTTGTACTTCGATTAATGCACCTTGCCGACAAAGGTTGAAAAATAAATTTCACCCATATTGCTTCTTGGTCTCTCTTTTGCTCTCTTAATGTTTTCCACATCATAGCTCTCTGCCGGCCCCTCCCTCCCTGTTCGCCTTTACCACGCGCTGATGATGAATTATCTGAGATTATAAGGAGATATTACCATTAATGGTGGTAAAATACACACAGATACACATCAGCAACAATGAGTATTTTTCTCCAGTAAAATTCAGACATTACAAACACAATGCACAATGATAAACAAGTGGTGATGAATCCCTTGTGAGTATATGTGGCACGTGCCGTACGAGCCAGCCAAGCAGGTCTTATCAGGTTCTTGATCACATTGATCACTCCTCGAGGGCTGGCTCTATTCAGTGTAAAGAAGATGTTGGGGCTTAGGGACACCCTTGACTTGTGCCACATATGTTCTCAAACAGCGTCAGCTCCCCATCAGGGAAGCCATCATTGGCATGTACGCTTCTGATTGTTATCTAGTTGAAAAAGCTTTGAATATGATTATCTGACCCGGGCCCTGGTATCATTAACATTGTAATAGGGCATCTGTCAGTGTTGTGACCTACTGCTCGGGGTTGGGTGGAAGCCTTGCGTCTTCCTCCCTGAGCCTGTATCACTTCATTAATTAACCTGAACCTCAGGTCGCTGCAGTACTCCCCACGCAACACGTCAGCTCCGCACCACATGCCAGACACAGTTTTACCTACAAAACTCATTACCTCCCCGTTTAGACCCCCAACAACACTGTCACCTGCCTGCTGTTGTGTATTTACACAGGAACATCTTCAGACCAGGGCTTTACATAGTGCCTCTCACCGGAGGGGACTGACCTTCTTTATATCAGCCTCTCAACCAAATTAGTCTGACATGTAAATCAGAGCGGTATAATTCCAGCGACAACAAAAACACCTGTCAGGGGACGCATTCATTATCACCCATTTAATTGAAAGCGGTGTGTCATAAAAGCAGATTATAATCAGGATGATTATTCTTATTGGAACTCATGAATATGGTGAACTTTAGTAGTTTAACAGTGGCATTGAGGAAGTAATGACGTATACAAACAAAGTAATCCTCCTTTTTCCTTTAACTGTAGAGAATCGCTCTGACTTGGCCTTCTGTTGACACAAGAGCTTTTCCGCAAATGAAATATTGTGTGTCAGTTGATTATATGCCCATATAAATAATGGGTGAATGAGAAATGATCATTAAATCATTGGTGGCTCTATGTTGGTGTCCAAATGAGCTGTTTTCCACAGGCCATCTGTTTGTGCTATTGCCTGCGAGACTCACACAGACAAGACTATTGTGACTCCTGCAGTTTGGCAAGCAACCAAATCCCCCATCACCACAGCGCAGAGATGAGGCGACCATGAATGTTGTGTGGCTCTCTCACTATACCAGCAACTGTTTACATGTGCATCAAGCTTCATTTTTCACTGGAAGGATTGTTTTTGTTGGGATAAGAACAGCGATATCAGTCTGTTGGTCTGCTGATCACAAGTACAGGTCAAACGGTCAGAAGATTTATTACATTTAGATTTTTGTGCTCCCCTGATGATTCTGTTCTGGAAATGAGAATTCCAAATGATTTTATCAACCAGAATACTTTTTCATGTTTCCGGGGAAAAGTTTCCCTCTGACCAACTCTTCAATCCTTGATAATGTTTGTAGAAAATTGATAGTTGTATAGCCTTAAAAGTTATGAGGCACACTAATTTTGCCCATATATAATATACTCAAATAAAACACACAGGTCACTTGGAATTTCCATTCCACGGTTAGTATTAATATCCAACAATCACAGAATAGATTTTGTTATTTATGCATAATTTTATTGCTTGTGCTCTTTATTGTAAATATACTATGCGGTAGTGGATATAAAATATTTAACCTGAGTTGTATAAATTGTATCAATAACTTTTCAAAAATGTCAACAACTCTTAAGAAAACAAACATTCATTGGTAGATGATTGCAAATGGTTTGCCACTGAAAAAAATGCTACGCTGATGATGTCATGTCGTCACAGTGAGATGAGAGTGACATCATATTGAAACCTATCAAAATGAATTTCTTCAAAATGAAGATCATATTGGCATCATAGAAGTTGGCACATTACAGAGGTGCTGCTGTTTCATTTTGACTCAAGTTGTGTGGATGCCACTGATGTAGTGCCAATCATATTTTTAATGCAAAAAAGTACTTAATATTTAGTACTAAGCCATAGCGGTGAAGACTGAACATGTGAAATATCAACACAAAAGCTTTTAAGGGTACCTCTCAGGAGAAGAAAATGTATGCAGCAGATTTTTTTTGTTGTCATTGATATTTAAAATCGAAACACACCATTTTAATTATAATGAGCCCATGACCGTTCACTCAGACCACACTCTCTTATGTTCCGTGACATCTAATGAAACTTTGCAATCACTGCACCTCCTGGGCTTCAACTTTTACTCTGGCCTCATTTTTGCTTTATTACTTTGAAGTGATTTAAAGTGGGAACTGATGCTGAGATGAGGACAAATATAGGACATCTGCTCCTAGTGTAATGTCATGTGGGGACAATCGGATTGGGGTGAAGACGTGCTGAAGACAAGTCACACATCAGGTGCCACTGTCTGGTCTATCAGCGTTTGAGCCAGGAAATAGGACCGGCATTCAGGTAAATGTCAAAAGAAAAAAAGTTACCTTCCGTACAGAAAAAGACAGCAGATAGCAGATCTTGTCATGGATTAATCTGGGAATCATTATCATGCATCTGTATGCGAATAATTCTGAATGTGGAATTGAGGAGAAGATACATTTCTGGATTAATTCAGCACTGGGGGCATCTGCCGGTTTTCCACACGAGAGAGACGAAGGCAGCGACAGCACAGCAAAACACAGCATTTACGCAGCACCAGCCAAAAGATTAGAATATATGTGTGCATTTATATTACCTCCTTTAGTGTCAGCTAAATTATTCATGTCATCCAGATCAATTCAGTCCCAGTGTGTTCTCTAGCACAGGTCATACATCTAACAGACTTTTTTTTGCCTCGACATTTATTCATTCATTCATTTTAATATAGATCTCTTCCTTCACCATCAGGGGGTGGGAGGGGGAGGGGTGTATTTAAGCATCCCGGCTGACACTAATATGTTGCTGTATAGTATTTGTCTTTGTTTTGCGGAATCAAAAGGTGACGTGTTGTTGACTGGATATAGACCATAAGGGTTTTCAATTATGTGAACAGAACATGATAATGTCAGCTGTCACAGGGAGCTGGAGGTACAGGGAGGAAGGTGAATGGAATTCACTTTGGGAATCTGTCTGTGCCCTAAGGAGCACAACTGCTCATTTGGGGAAACACGCTGTCAATACAGAGTGGACAGAGTGAAGCGTGTCATATGTTTAATTTGAATTCACATCATTACGCTGTGCTGTGAGTGTCCGGAGCAGAGGAAAGTAAGATAATAAGACAGGAGTGGGAAAGAGAAGAACGAGATAATGCTTTGTGTGCTTTGTGTGCCTGAGATTATCCAAGGTGCAAGACTGTCTGGGTGAATCAATCAGATGCAATCTGCAAATATCTGATTTCAATTTCAATGAATTTAAAAAATATTTTCATTGATTTTATTATATAATCTGCTCAATTTTGTATTTGCATTTCACATATTTATATTTGGTTCTGTGTTTGGCTTATGTGTATATGTGTTCATGTATGTATTGCACAAAAATTTACATTCATGGTAAAACTGTTAAATTTTGGATACATTTAATGGGCCTTTTCACATCAGTCACCCATTGAGTTTTTATCTGCATATGAACCAATTGATTGTCTATGATGAGATGAATATGCCTGAATTTTATCATTGAGAATGATGTTCTAATTTTGAAAATATGGACAAACATATGAAAATATGTCCGACCACTGTTACAATAAAAAAAACAATACATTATTTATTGAATTATATATTTGCTAAAATATAATTCTATTAAACTACTTTGTAAATTGCCTCGATTTTGTTTGCTTGAAGCCACCAAAATACTTTTTTTTTTTTAATTTGTTTTACACTGCAAATTACAGCCTGCATTTTTATTATTTACTCTTTTGTTTACTTACTTTTAATGCATGATTATTTTGGGATCTGAACATTGTGAGGGTTTTTTTTTGTCTCATCACAATCAATCAAACAAACAATCAAAATGGTTATGTGAAAATAAATTGTAAAAAGTCTGTTCATACAATACGTGTGTACGCTACCATACAAACAACAATAATGTCAGATGGCTACAATCACGTTTATACAGATTTAAATAATGCTTTGGCTTTTTCATTCCAGGTTTATTACATTTAACCTTTAACAGTAAAGAAATTACACTTTTTTCAGCACTGTCTTCTGTAGCCTTATGCATGACAGTGTGTGTTTGGGTGTGTGTGTGTGTGCGTGTGTGTGTGTTCGTCCTCTAGGATGTGTCCGGTGACTCCTCTCTTCATTATTCCTGACCCCACTTTGGTCATCACTCACTTAGTAAAACAAACCAGAGATTGGACCTGACCCGGCCTCCACACATCCAGAGCCGCCAGCCTTCACGTCCAATTGAGGCAGAGTTCCACCTGACAGACAGGTGAGAGGAAAAGCTCAAACACATCACTCTCACCTGTCCGTTTGATTTTCACCATCCTCCGCACTCCAGCACTAACAACCCCTTCTATCTATTTTCCCCCTCTCTCACATTTTACCCTCTACCAGATTACACATGTTTGAGGCGGGTCAGAGCTTGCTGCCAATTTGCAGCACAGAGAGGTTCAGTTATAATGTAGATGTATATAGTTTGGAGTTATTCATAAAGCAAAGAGGCAGATTTAACATGCCGCTAATGAAAACATATGTCATGCCACCATGTTCCCGAATTCCTAAACTGTGCTTAGCGGCCTTTTTGTGGCCTTTTTTCCACTATGGGGCGATGCAGTGGTTGACTCAAAAAATGCAGCACGTTGAAAGACACAAGCGCTGAGAATTTATCTGACACTCGCTGCAAATCTGAATAAACTCCTTTCTACACATTGACAAGTCCCACAAGTGGATACGGGCTTGTCTAGGCACTCGCTGTTATTCTGAATATGAGCCGGTCCTCCATTCAGCATACATACTGTATAATCCATCAAGCAGTTTACTCTTTAGCAGAATATCACTGGTTAGCCAGATGACAGCGCTGACAGCATACAGAACCCACTGATTGATAAGTATTGAGCTTCTTCAAAATACATTTCAACGGATTGTGTGTTGTTGCTGTACTGCAGAGAGAAACATCTTTATTTATAGGAGTGATATAATCTTTTAAGATACATATTTTATCACTGATGATCCATATATCCATAATCCAAATCCGTCCTTCCTCAACACCCGAGCATAGCAGAAAGCTCACGTCTGGCTAGTTTGGTACAACCCTTTGCAGCTGGAGTACCATTCTTTGAAAATACGGCATTAGTGTTTAATAGTAGATACATACTGCACGTACATACTCAGGTATGGATTGCATTTGCATTGCATTTGCTTAGTTGTGATGAAGATCCCATCATAATGTCAGAATGGATTTCATTATAGTCGTTCTTCATGGATTTACTGCTTGACCTAATGTGTTTTTTCTCATCTAAATATTTGTATACATATCTCAGTTTAATGCAAGGTGTAAATGCAGCCAATACCTCTAGGGGTTTATAAATGTGCTTGACAAAGACAATTTAATAAAAAACAAAATGAAATAAATATATATTACATATTTGAATGTTTTATTAACTTGTGGGCAAGATGCAATGTCTTTCTAATTCTTTGAAATTTGTTCTGCGCGGCTCTTTAAGGGGTTTTGTCAACCTGGAACATTTGCCCTTTTACAGAATATCTCTCTTCCACGAGACAATTTCTTTTTTTCTCCTCATGCAGATGTTCAGCCCTCCTGGTGATGAATTTGCAATTATTGATGGCTTCATATAAGCAGTGAACTTCTCCAATCGGCCAGCATGGTAATTGTAAAGGAAGTCATATGCATAAAATTAATTATACCAAGCAATAAGGCCCATAAATCAGGTCACTATCAATTCAGTTGAAAATGTTTCACGCACATGCTCCTCCACAGAGTTCAAGGTAAAAAGGGAAAGGATTCCCCCTTTTTTTACCAAATCAAGAAACTAATCTGTCAGAGAGGACAAAGACGTGTCTCACACAATGGTTTTACTGGGGTGAGTGCTCTATATTTGGAAAAAAGAAATTAGGTTTTCTTCAATTGTGTGGCGCTTAATCTTGTAAATGGTTCGATCAAAGAAGAGATTTATATAAAAGCTGTGTTTACTGTCGTGTTTGTAGCCGAGTTTGCAGCTAGCACCTAGACATTTACCATTATATAATGTTTAATGATATGTGTAATAGTTGCACCTCTTTGCCTAATCCTTACATTAAACACTGGATGGGGTTGAGTGATGGCTCAGAGAATGGTAGGTGGACTAATTCGAAAGAACAATTACACGTGTACAGTCCATTTATTTTCAATTGGATAATTATTTGATGTATTTATTTTAATGACACTGCGTAATTCAGTTCATCTCAGACTCGAGCCGACCGCTAGCCTCAATTACCAGCCAGTCATTTATAACTCCCACAGGCTAAAAAGAGGGTAATTGCCCAGATGGAATGCTTAATGAGGGTTGCACAATTATTTCCCAAGCTATAGAGATTTGTATTTTGTTAGCTACTTCATTTAATTGCTTCTTTTTCAATTACTCTTTTTCTCTCATTCATAGGTCATCATCATCAATGTGTAGCGGATTATTTCATACCCACTGAGGCATCATAATGCATATTTACACACTTTTGATTCCAGAAGTAAGAAAGAAACACTTGGGAAAGATCTCTGCATTATTTTACAAAAATTACCTCTACCAAGGGAGTTCACATTTTGCCTGTGTTTGTTTGTTTGTTTCTCAGTAGAATTGCTCAAAAGTCCAACACTAATTTTGTGGAAAGGAAGAAGCCATTGTAATAACATGTACATCCAAACTCAGGGAAGATAATGGATTTGTTTTTTAAATTTTTAATGCAACAGTGGTAGGACATATTTTCATATTTTTGTCAATATCTTCAAAAGTAGAAAATTCAGGCGTATTGATCCCATCAAAGACTGTTCATTGGTCCATATCCTGATAAAAACTCCATTATTAATGGGTCACTAATGTGAAAAGGCCCATTAAATGTATACAGAATTCTTAAAATAGCACTTTAGTGTTTGACCATTCAGCATTTTTTGAAAATAGCTTTTAAAAAAAGATAGCACTAACATTAGCAATAGCACTGGTTAGCCTAGTCCATTTCAAACAATGACTCAAGTTGACATAACAAGCTAGAGGGCTTATCAATATGATAAGATATGAAGACTGACATAGCAGCTCTGGTCGACATTTTTGATAAGAAAAAAAATACATGAAAACTCATCCATTGCATTGCAGGACTGCCTTATAGATTCATGATCAACGATACACACTTTCTGTTGTCAGAAAAAGCCTCAAAAGAAGATGAACCCTGTACTTATCCTTACTGTATGACCTTTCTGAAGTAGTGATGATTCTCAAACACACAGGAAGAAGTTCACCACAGAACTGTGACAACATCATGAAAAACATTTCTGTTAATCTGGAGTTTGAATGTCTTTATTCATCAACCTGTTACTTTTTACTTGCTGTTTGATTTTAATTATTGTTTGATGTCAGCCGAAAGAATCTATCTCTATATACTGTATATATACTGTATATATATATATATATATATATATATATGAATAGTTTTTTTGTGAATCGTAAATGCTAGATCAACGAATGATATTGCTATTGCTTATCATTATTATTATTATTATTATTATTATTGTTGTTGTTAACATCAGCAACTCTTGCTTGACTACTTTTGAAAGCAATCATGTTTCTGACATGAGAAACCTGTCACATCACAATATCATGTCTAACCATAATATTAGTTCAACTGGGTAAATTTAGCCATTAAAATCTATTGAGGCTTATCAGCTAACACAAACTCCACGGTTTATGACCGGGGCTGCAGCTGCTATTTTAACGAGGTGTTACAGTATTGAGCATCGTAGTACGGCCACGTCGCTCCGCCGCATACCACAGAGAAATGCTCATTTCAGTGTTAGTATTATAGACTGAGCGTTGTGGGGGTGAATGTGTGAGTGATATGCGTGTATTATGAAGAGAGGAGATTGTCTTGTTTTGTGCAAGTTCAACAAAGGCAGAAAATGAAGAAAGTTTTACAACAGCGAGGAAAAACTGAGTGCAACTCCTAAGTGCTGAATGAAACTCTCAAATGCTATATGCATAAAGAAACAAACTATTACTATGATCTATTCATGTATGGGCAGGACAGTGTGCTGCTCCCAAAGTAAGAGTGAAGTTCAGTTTCAGTTGACTAAAACATTTGTGTATCCACCTCAAGGTTTTTTATTCTCTCAGACTAATCAATGAAGGAATGAAATAATAGAATAAGGAGAGAAAGAAGATGTGGAGAAAACGTAGAAGAAAAAGGGACAGAATGGATGAAAAGAAGCAAGAAACTATGCAAAGCAAGAGAACGGGAAAGAACAAAATCTACTATGTACAAACATTTCCAACCTATGTGGCAGTCACAACTAATGTAAAGCAGCGTAAATATCTCCACATGTTCTTTAAATTGTATTGTCAGGTTCCCAAAGGTTGGAGGCCGTCTAAGATGTTTTCATTTGGTCAAATTGTGCAGCTGTAGGAGCAGAATATTTTGACTTTAACGCTGGATAACCTCATGTGGACACAGTGCAGTCAATCAGATGACTTTCAGGCATCGGCGGCGTTTTCACGCCAACAGTGAAGTTTTTAGATTCTCGTTCCATGATCAAACTGTCCCTCATTGTCAGACACGTGCAGCCATATTTACATAAGCTGCGTGTGAGTGACATCCCCTGACGTCTGATTTGTGTTCTGCAGTAGTGCTTTCTGGGTTTATGTTCGCCCTCACTACAGCTGTTTTACAAGTGTAAGTTACTGCTTCGGCTGGTCCTTCATCCGCCTGTGGTGTGGCTCAGTCAGTCAGAGAGGATGATAAGCCTGCCAGGAAAATAGAAGCCTTCACAACACGGACAGCGAAACGTTTAAAGATATTTGGAATCCTTATTCTACGTCCCACTTTTTTCCCAGCAAGAGGAATTTGTCTTTGTTTGTCTGGAGTTGGAATGATTGTGTGACTGCCTCGAATAAATGATGTCAAGTCTAAGAAAAGAGAAAACGCTTCTTATAATGATGCATGCACTGCTTGATTTTATTAGAGGGACCATTTGAAAAGTGAATGATGTGCTCTTTTATTATTACATTTCAGATGTTTCATGGTTAACATGTATGTTAAAGGGGCTATTAATCAAACATGGCACGCATGTAATTTGTCATTGCGTTCAGATGTGTGTGGGCCTGCTGTGTCAATACCTCATGGCTTGGGCTGCAATAAAAGGCGCAAACACCTCAGCACTTTAATTAATGCAATTAAATGAAGCAACGATTTCTCAGGGCCGCTGTCATGTGCCTGGTTCCATATTAGTCCATAAGCACAGCATGTCTGAACCAAGACTCCTTAATAAACTGCAAACTGCTGTCTGTCTCTGCACAGTGCCTGCAAAAAGGAAACTTTCATGTCTTTTTCATTCAATCTGCCGTTCTCCTTTGATTCAAAAGTATACATGCCAAGCGTGCAGACCTTATAAAGATGCTATGCTGAGTAAACATTTGCTAAATTAATGGTTATTTTACTGTATGTAATTAGAGTCATGAGGTGAATTAGGGATGATCCCGCCGAGGTACATGCCTGCAAATCAGCACATCCATTTTGTGCAGGCGCTGTGCTGTAATATTGTTTGGCAACATAACGGTAACACTTGGTCCTATAAAACAGGCAGTTTTACACCATGTTTTCATAGTAAGCTTTTATTTGACTGCTGTAACAGTGTTGTGAATTCATCAAAACCTTTACAACTCACAGTAAGTCGTGAATGCCTCCCCTAACAGCTGCAGAGACACTTATAAAATGCCGCGTCCTCGCAAGCCAAGCCTGCGTTATCCGCAGAGATTACAGGAGCCTGCGTGCACTCCTCCCCACATTCCCTAAATGTGTTCGTTTGACAGAGGATTATTCTCACTTTCCTTTGAGAGTGATGCATAACCCATGAGCAACGATGGTCATCATGTGCAATTTGTTCCCTTTGGAAATGCGCTTAATGCTGATTCAGAGAAAAATAAAATGAAGAGTGATGGACGTGAAGATGCTTTGTGTGGCTAATTTGCTCACTGAATGGCCCCAGCCCTCCTCTTTGTCTTTGACAATTGTTCATGCCCCACCTTACTCTCTGCTCCCACCCCGTCATCACCCTTTGGCTGTGAATGGAGGGGACCACCCACCCTGAGGACACTGCAGAAGATGAGCCAAGGGGTCATTGGCAGGTACAGTGGTCTTGTCAGGAGTTCACAAGAAGTTCATGATGATAATCACAGCAGTGTAAGAAGGTCGTGGAAGCGGGCGGACTTGGGGATCATCACAGTCCACCGTTATTTACAGTTAATATCATTTAGCTTTATTCTTAAAACAATTAGTATATCCTGTCTTCTAAAGCTTCAGGCACATGTGAACGAAGCGCTTTAAGGTTTCATCTAGTTTGGAATGAATGGCTGATAAGCATCGGCAAAAACAGGAAAGAGCGCCACCTACTGAAACACAAACTCGTGCACCAAAATCAAAAGCACAAGTAATCACACTGACGGCACATCAAGCTCTTAAAATCTGAATTAAAGATCTTCATGAAGTTTTACTTTCAGTTCTAATGAAAAGCCCAAAGTTTCCTAAGACATCAAATCAGGGTGCATTTTGGGGAAATATTTTATGAAATATAGTATAAAAATATATATGTAATATGAAAACAAACAAATCTAGAATAAAGAGAACTTTAAGAGAAATGAAGAGATGCTATGATAAAAGTTTTAATATTTAGAATGATAGCTTATAATTAAAATTATGAAATTGTTGATGCATCTTCTTTCATATACTCAATTATTGATGGTTTACTAATATGTAAAGGTCAATCAAATGAACTGTTCCCCTTAAAGTCATTTAGCAGCTTTTAAGGAGTTAGGGAACGCAGCACACAATTACCATAATATTATTCTTTGACATTTTTATTTTGCTAATGTGCAAAGGTCTGTTTAATTGTTTGATGATTGTCTTGATGGTTACATTTCATTTTAGGAAATGAAAACATAAACACCTTTGCCACTGTTGGCCCCACAGCACCAAATTAATAACGAGCAGGTGGATGCGATTTGATCAAGAGATGCTGAGCCATTCTCCACGGACATAATCTAACCTGCAGATTTTAATAGAGTATAAATGATGACTCAACTTCAACACTCACAAATTAACCAAAGCGCTGGAAATGATTACTTTGGTTTGCTTAGCTTGTGTGGCGCACAATAGCTCTGCCTCTCAAAAGAAAGGAAACCGGGACAAATAATGGCTAAAGTCAGGCTGTTTATGAGCAGCCACAGAGGGCCATTAAAAAGTTTTCAGTCAAATGCTGATTTGCCTGAGTGGATCACAACAACACTGGAGAACAGCAAGTCAAGTCCACGTTTGGCCACCTCTCAACTCCTGACTGGTTAACATTCATTGCAGAGTGAATTCCCTTTCACTCAGAGCAGGATGGGGTGGGGGGAGATAGGTTGGTTGCGGTGGGGCTGTGGGGGCTGAGGCTGGATGGAGATACAGTGAGGCCAAGGGGGAGACGGGCTGTATGTAATGTGACTCTAATTCAACTCAAGAAACCATCACACAATGTAGGTGAGCTCCGGAGACACAGACATCATTTAAAAGGCCACGTTGATGGACCTCAGGCACTCTGTCCACCCAACCAGTCTGTCACAACAGGCAACAGCATTCAAATAGTGAGATGAAGAAGAAGAAAAAAGACAAAAGCCACATTTAAATCAAGTAGAACAGAAATCAACTAACAAATTAATAACTACAACTGTGATGATGCTGGTGAGAGTGAGCGTGTGTGTGTGTGTGTGTGTGTGTGTGTGCCGGGGGTTAACTCGCAGGCGTGTTGGCCCCTGTGAGGGTGTGTCTCAGTTGTGGTACCGACAGTGGGGGTTCAGGGACATCTGCCTCTTTTTTGGACAAGTGGAAAACACAAAGGCCATCAAAGTGACAGAGGTTAAGTCAATCCACGACGGACCAGCTGCTCCCCCCGACACACACAATCCACCTTATCCATTCATACCACACCCACACAAACGCACACTCGCTGCCCTCTCGCCCATTCAGAAGCCCCAGCAGAGAGCCATAACCTGCACGATGGATCAAACTTAATGTCATTAAGTTAAAATGTTCAGCTAATTGAAGCAGACAATGCATAAACTCATATCACTATACTCATTAATTGGTTTATAAATGAAGCTGCAATAGGATTTGCATGTGGTTAAAGGAGGAGGAATTCACTTAGGCCTTTTGGTTAACCAGGAGAGCGACTTAAGTGTAGGTGTGTTATACCAGCTGCAGACGGCCGAGTTAATCTGGAGCCTGTTGAGTCTGGATCCCAGATCATTTTGCCTATAATACTAATGGCACATCCTGCTGACAAATGGAAGAAGAAAAGGAATATTTACAATGAAAAAAAACGAAATGGAATAGGATGTGGCATTTTTAATTCCACATTGGCACGATGGTGCTTATAGTGTGTGAGACTTCTGCTGAAGACACACATCAGTCTGACCTGGGGATGCAAATTTTGTAATCTATGTATCAGAATTCTTCAATTTACACCACAATTTTATTTAATCAATCAAATCAGTTCTTTTTTTTTTTTACTTTACTCATTTTAAAACCAGTAATATGTACATTTTATTACACGCTGTTAATTGAGTAAAAAGAATATAAGATGTATTTAAAAATTTCAAAAAACCATGGTTTATTCTATTAGATCAGTGGAGTTGAAAAAACAGGATGCATCCCTTTTTAGGATGATTATGTTTATTTACACCTGTTCCAAAAATATTGCTTTTTAGAGTGTATATAGCATTTGTAAAGACAAAATGATAATCACGAATAAAACCATGACACAAATCATCTGCTTATGATTTAAATTGATTTTTGAAATATTATTTTTGTTAAATATTAATTTGTAGAGAAAAAAAATAGGAAATTGTAAACCAAAACCCAAAATATTCAGTTTTTGTAATCATCATCATAATAGTCAACAAGAATAAATCACACATTAAACATACAGTGTCAAGGATTGTTGCTATGCATCTGCAAAGTTTAATAAAATAATTTTAAAAAACTTTTCACATGGAATTTAAAGAAAAATATATAACAGTCAGTGCTGTAACACACATTGCTGCCTGTCCTATTATTTAGTGTCTATATTAGACAGTGTGTTATTATTAGCATGTGGTAGTATTTGTGTCATGCACACACAGAATAAATAAAAGGCTGCTCACGCTGTAAGTGGAGGGGTGAAGTACAGCCCCCCGTTGATGCAAATGGGAATTGCAGTTGGATGTTTAGGCTGTGTCTGATTTCATGAAATGTATCCTTGAGGGATGTTCAAAGACTTCAACGTGCAGAGGGATCATAAATATCATGGAATAATTTCATATCAGATTACAACTGGAAGAAGACTGGAATTTACCCTCCAAATGTATGACTGCCTATATGAGAAAGTTTAGGTGGTTTTGATAAACTTTTAAATACAAGATTATCAAAATCTTGGATTTATGTACTCAATTTGATATTTTTTCCAATGTTTCACACGTGATATGTGAAGAAAAAAATGAATGGATTGATGGCAATGACTTTCGGAAAATACAAGGCCAAGACTTGCAGATTTTATTAAATGTAGGAATAACCTAAATAACAAACCACTACCACGATACACACACAGTTCATCACTCGGAGGTCAAGGTTACAGACAACTACTGTTTAAACACTTTTCGTGTATGACATGATAGTGCTTTCCACGGCAGTATCCTTCATGTAAAGCCTTTTGACGAGCCATCATTTAGAAGACTCAATGTCGATCAGCCTGTGTTCACAACACACACTTCTGACAGCTCCCATTGGCTGTTAAAGGCAGGCAGGTTACACGCAGGTCTCCACGGCTGTGATCTTCATATCCATACAGTCATGGGATGATAGCATGTGACAGGCACCAGGATAGGTGGATTAAAGGCCGTATTTATTTGGCATGATTGAAACTGAACTGACACAGTTTTACTAATAAAAAAATCACCCGTACAAATCAAGATAATGCATTGAAGATAATTCTCATCAGGAGAATAATCTCAGAAATAAGTGAAAGACTATATCTTTAAGTTTAGGTTCAGTTATTCTGACAGTGAAAAGAAGGCAATGTACAATTTTAGGTCATTACTGATTGATTGCCGCAAAATTAGTCTTTTTTTTTTGCATTCATGCTCCAAATGATGTTGAGAAAATCGATTGAGCGATGTCTCAGTTTCAACATCCTCGTCCGTGTTGGGAAAGTGAAAGTGAACTTTTCCCAGCGCTGATTCCACTTCAAAGGTCAATCGTTGAAACTCGTCTTTGTTTAGCCCTACTGGGAGCGTTTCATGCTGACTGACTTATCTATGCCTATGATGAGGATGGTAGATAGTCCGGGATGGTGAGGATCTTTCCACTTAATCTCTCAACCTTCAAGATTACCACCAGCGGCTCCATCTTCATAAAATGTTATTTAAATTCCAGTGAAAAGCTCAACATTTCCAAAGACTTGCAGCGTATCAGGACACACTGCATTCTGATGAAATCTATATCAAATGATAACCAGAACATCAACATGAATGAGATTGAGAAGAGAAATGAAAAATTCCACATGCTAAAAAATTAAGAGCTGCTGTAGTTAATTTAAGTGTTTTTTGAAACGTGACTTCTCTGGATATTTTTATTTTTTTTGCTTTTTCTTTGTGGTATATTGAATTACTACTGCAGTAATAATGTGAAAAGGCCCATTAAATATATCCCAGTGTTTACCTTAAAGGGTATGCAATTACCAATTGATTTTCAATTGTTTAAGGTGTTAAACCTGCGTCATGTGAGAGCGGTTTTTCCCTCACCGGAACCCCTTCCAGAACTGACCTCTGGAGATAGCATCGTTTTAAATGTATCTGAAACCAATCCTGTTTTCTGCTAAATCGAATACTTTCCAAACAAATGTGGATGCACGTCTCGTTTAACCCCCTAAGCTGTGAGGTAACCACAGAAGGGTCAATCATCATGGAGTTACTTTAAATTCTCTGGAAATGTCCACGTGTTTGCTCATGCGCTTTCACATCATGCACGTCACCGAGCGTAGTCCACTGTCCAAAAAACAATGACCGGCGTTGCAGCGTACACGGCTGTTAAAGGGAGTGGCAGTGACGCTCCGATTGGTTCAAATTGGTTCAAACACTCCCTAGTTTAATTAGCAGCCTAAATTCTATCCCTTTGCACCCTGCGCTTCAGTTTGCGTCGACATTACACGCCGCTTAAATAGCAAAATGGACTTGGCCACGCCCCAAAGCGCAGGGGGCAGAGTGCACGGCTGCGTTTTGACATGGATGGGACCATCAAGAGCTGTAATGGGCTACAATATGTCCTAGTGAGAGCCCATGCTGACTCCCCCCTCTCTTCTCCTCTTCCAGCTGATGGCAGGAGAGTGAAATCACACTGAGTTTTAAAATATACTTCCCAAGCATTTCCTTTAACAGGCACACTTTGATGTTAATTTGTCGAGGGATGTTCATCACTGGAACGTGGTCTAAAGCAAACACCACAAGGAATTTTGCTCTCTGAGAAAACACGCTGTGGCCTTACATCTCCTCAAATAGACACTTAATGGCTCTGACCCATGTGCAGGAGCTGGGTGTTCCACGACGTCTTTTTTTTTGAAACACGTTTTGATGCACAAAGACAATGAGCCCGGTTAGCATTCAGTTTGTTCATGACTCTGACCTCAGTGTCACTGAATGTGAAAAGTCCAGTTGGTAAATTGTGCGCGGCGCGGTCAAGTTTTTGATGAGGTCGATGATGTCTTCGGGGGTCGGGACCGTAGGATTCACAGAAAACACACACTCAAAGCTCTTTCAAACAGAGGTCAGCGCTGCAATAATATTTTCCCCGTGTGACATTAGCCTATTCCCCTTGTGTAGCAGCCATCTGTAAGATGTAATTCCCAAGCTGAGTAAACTTGTGAGAGCGCAGGAAGAACGGGACACACAGAAAGCCCCTCATATCTAGCGAGATGTTTGGACTTGTGCAGTAACGTGGTGCGCTGTCAGTTTATCTGGCTGCTAATGTGTAAAAACAGACGGGGGGAAAAAAAATGGAAATGCATTTGAGCTGTTGTGGAAACTAACATATAGGTGCACTGGTGTTTTTCCAGCCGGATGATTGGTGAATGTTATGGAGGCCCTCCACCCCACAATCAACAACAAACTGATGATTCCACTCGTTCATTAGTCTTTTCAGTGGAGGTGGTAAATATGTACTTTGCCCTGACGGTGCTAAGAGAGCGGGGGTCTCCCATCATATTCAGCTGAGAGTTGACCAGGCTGGGGGACCGCTGACATGGAAGAGGTGTTCTTATTTAAGTCTATGGATCAAACATAAGCATTATAAAATCAGAGTTCAGAACAAGACGTGGTGATCGAGATCAAAACACATTTTAATTAGCGGTGCAAGCGTTTAATTCAGCTAATTTTCATGGTTGAGTTTAGAAAAGCTGACAAGGTATTTAACAGGACAATAGAACAGGAGGAAATATGCAGTTTAGTGTGAAATTGGCAAAAAAAAAAAAATCACTGTGTATGATCACTTTGAATAACATAGATCACATAGATTATGCTTGTCTGTTTGAATAGTCTAGGCTGAGCCTTCAGTGGATGTAAAGACATAGGAATCTCCCTCCTCCCATAGTTTTCTGGATATGCCTAAGAAATAATCCAAATCCATAATGCATTCATCCAAACACACCTTACTGTCACGTGACAGCCACAAAAACTGCAATAGAGCCTCGTAGTGAACACGGAGAAGACTTCCTTCGATCATTTGTAAATGCTCTGTAAATGTGGCCCTTGGACGCACGCAGGATTCTGGATCCCTTCGCGCTCTCCACTTCCAGGCTGTCTTCTGGTGTTCCTGATTCTGAGAATGTCAAAGCTGCTTCATGTTGCAGCTCCACACCCCCGAGCATCTGTTAACGTGCAAGATGACACTGATAGCATGTCTTTGCAGACGGAGCCTTTGGGCCAGAGTGAGTGACTCCTCCGGGGGCAGAAGGGGAGAAAGGACCAGTGTTTGATGTGGGAGGTCTTCGCCTCACCCCGCTGGGCTGCTCTCTGAGACCTCTCATTAAACGTGTCATCAAAGGCCCTCTACCCAACAAATCATAACATTAATGTTAACATAACCACACAGACACCAGTTTCATCCGAGCTGTCTACAAACACGCCGAACGCAGCGACTCATTCCTTCCTGCTGCACGCACACACGGAAGGCTGTTTTCCGAGCAGAAAGCTCCCGAGCTGATCTGAGTCTTAAAAACAGGCCAAGAGACGCGTAGTATCAGAGGGAACAGGTCTGCAGTCGCACAACTGGTAAAAATCCCATCAGCTGACAATTAAACCACTCAACACGCTGTGAATGCACGGTGCATCTTCCTTTCTTTCTTTCTTTCTTTCTTCCTTTTTTTCTTTCTTTCTCTCTCTTTCTCTCTCTCTCTCTTTCTTTCTTTCTTTCTTTCTTTCTCTCTTTCTCTCTTTCTTTCTTTCTTTCTCTCTCTCTCTTTCTTTCTTTCTTTCTTTCTTTCTCTCTTTCTTTCTTTCTTTCTTTCTTTCTTTCTTTCTTTCTCTCTTTCTTTCTTTCTTTCTGTCACCCTCGTACTCCTCTCTCTCTCTCTGCCTGGGGTTTCTTTCTTTCTCTCTTTCTTTCT
>OMNV01009008.1:4095-78122 GCA_900303265.1 Brotula barbata
AAACTAGCTCACGACTCAGGTACGGCGCGAGACGCCAGCTGAACGCTCGTCTGACAGAGAAGCAAAGCCCGGAGAGAAAGCAGAAATGAAGCAAGGGCCCATTTCTCACGTTGTTCTTGGCTCCTAACTGCCCCAAAAGACTTAAGCGAACACTTCCAAAACAAAGAGATTGTCTGTCTAGGTGCCCAAATAGCTAACCCACGCATACACGCACACTTGCACACAGACAGAGACACACTCACACACTGGGACATGAAAAAATGTTATTCTAATTCCTTCTAAGTGCCTATTTAAGCAGCTGTTTTCTGTAAACACTGGCTCGGACGGCAGGGTTCGGACGTTTGGTTTTAGATCATTCTCAATTATATCCTAATTACCGAGACTGCGTCTGCTTGTCAGTAACAGCACCCTGAAAATATAGCCGCGAATCGCTGCCTCCTCGCCAGCACAAACAGCCTGCCTGTTAATCCCGGCACGGCTCCGTGAATACGGCCCGCCGCCTCCGAGGGGAACGGCCTGTGACGGAGTATTGTCGAAACGTGGGGGAGAAGCTCGCTGTCTGACTGACAGCGAAGGTGACATAGTTTTCAACGTCTCACCCTCCGTTTGACCCGCTGGAAGTATGTGCTCATTGTCCTGCTGAGCAATTATAAGTTAGTTTCACAGGTCAGCGCTGGCTCAACAAATGTAAGGTGAACTTTGCCCTCGTACAGAAGGTTCCCATTGACTTCGGCTCCAGAAAATCATTATTGGAAATCATCAGCAGCATCAAAGGGGGGGGCGGGCCGGACTCACACACTGACCTTTTCTCACTCTTTTCACCTTCTATAGTTGTTGACTCGTTCCCCAACTTGATCTCCTCTGTGGGAAATGTGGACAGTTATGTCTTAATGAGCCCCAGTCATTATTTGAGGATTACAAACAACAGGTGCACAAAGCCCCGCAGGCCCGGCCAACATCGTAGCTATATGTTGGTGCCCAACATAAATTGTCTGCATATAGGACCGTGGTTCATTAAAGGCTGAAGTAATGGTTATTTCAAGGGGTCGGACATCATCCGGTATGACCGCTGCAGTGGTTACGGTGAGGCTGGGAAGAACAATGGTGCCATGTTTGGCTGCAGGTCCACAGAGAGTATTAGTAAAATACTCCCGCATGCTGGAATTCACTGTAATCACCAGCTGAGAACAAATCAAATACAGCCAGGATATATAACCGGATACACGATGATCAGGGCAGTACGGTTCATCCAGTCTTATTTCCCAAGATTACTGTGTACCATTGTTACTTTATTCTGTATCATTAGGGACACTTTTGGAAAAGAAATGAAAATGACAAACTTTGAGAAGAAAGGTGGAACTTTTCAACGACAAAAATGTACATTTTACGAGCAAAAAATTGTAAATTATGGAGACAAAAGTTATGCATTTTCAAGAAAACGGTTGGAAATTTACAAGAAAAAAAAGTTGTACGTTCATGAGAATAAAGTTGTAAATTTAGGAGAGTAAAGTCAAAAATTTAGGAGAATAAAATTGTAAATTTAGGAGAATAAAGTAAAAAATTGAGGAGAATAAAGTCTTAACATTTAGGGTAGGCAGAGAGTCAGCCTGTGTGTTAAAATGAGGGACATGAAGTACCCGGTTAAGTAATATTTTAGTATCGACTTCACAAATAAGACAATATTTAGTCATTTTGGTACATTATTATAAGTATGAGGACATTACAAAGATTGTGCGGGAAACTCTTATATTGTGTATTATACATTATGACTTCATTCCTGTAAATTTACAAGGTACAAGGTAGCTTTATTGTCAATTCTGCAATATGTGTAACACATACAGAGGATTGAAATTGCGTTTCTCAAGGGCCCAGGGTAGGATAAAAATAAAAATAAGAAAAAATATAAATGTAAAGATATACAATACAAAACTATGACAGAATAACAACAGTGCAAAAGAACAACAGTGCAAACATCACAGGTGAGACACCTTAAAGTGGCAGCGTGGTGAAGTGTATGTAAGAAGGAATGAATGAAATAGCCGCCCAATACGACTCTCATAGTTTGTCGTTTTTATGTTTTCCAACAGTGGCCCTGTAATAAAGCTCCAAACAGAGGAGCCTGTAGTACTTTAATGCCTTGTTGTGACCGCATGCATGAGGATATAAGATAAAGAATATTATTTTCATGTAATAGCCGGATATAACGACATCAATGCTGCAGATGATTAATCTCTAATCCTCTCATGTCTAAAAATAGATCACGATTCAAGTTTGGAGACTTTCATTGTCACATGCAGAGAAACTGTTAGCAAGCATTGTAGCAGTGAAATGCTTGAACTCTGAGTCCTTAACACTGTGACACACTACAATCCGTGTATCTATGGGAATTAGAAAAATACAATTTTATAATAAAAAAGGAATTCTAGCAAACTTTGGCCAACAACCAATAGAATTGAATGGAATAGAAATGATTTCCATGAGGGAAATGATGAATATCTATTATGAGGGTGAGACGCCTCAATAAAAGTTGTAAAAATACTTTCTTTCCTGGAGCAGTAATGTAAATTTGTAAACAGAGTCAAGGAAAATTGTGGTTATGTCTGTCTGCTACACTTGTCCCGTGCTATTTTTAACCATTTTAAAGTAGATTCAGCTCTGCGCTTTCTGCATATTTGACATGTTGGGGATCTTTACAAGCTCATTTAGGTGACCCTCAGCTGCCATCTGTAAAATGTCCACATTTTTGGCTCAAAGTGATCCACAATAAATATAGTTGACTGACTTTATTTCCAGGCATTAATACAGGTTTAGTGGAGCTGTGTCGAGCTCTCTCTCTCTCTCTCCACTGCGGCCTGACAGTATGTGTGTTTAACAGACAGACAGTATCTGAGTGTAGAGTTCACCAAAGCATACCACTGCACCAAAGACTTGTCACTTTCTTTCTCCCCTGCTCTGAAGCCACATCTCTCCCTCTTTTCCTCGTGTTCTAAAAAGCATGAAAGAATGGCCACTCTCCCGATCTCTGCTCTCTTTCTTCACGCAGCTCTCCTGACTGTGTGTGATCCGGAGGTGTGACACTTTCCCAGTGGCACACAGGTATCCGTTACCTAGCCAGGAGCCTTGGCACGGTGCCCACATCCCTTCCCGGCTCTCGGGGCACAATAGAGGAATGCCGTGTGAGGGTCTCCCCTGCCTGAGTCTAAAGCCCTGCTGCCACCTGCACATCAGCAGAACACTCGTTTGCATGAAAGAGTTCTCTTTTCATCTCTCCTGCCTCTGTCTCGCTGGCTGTGTGTTTCTATTAAACTTTTACAACCTTCTATTTGCATTATCAAGTTTAACAGCAGATATAAAAACTATTTTAATACGTATTCATAGGCTAACTGAGGCCATAGCTATGAATTCTGAGCCGCTAAACAATTACTGATCAGAGCCCCATTTATTTGAATACAATATTTGAGGCATCAAGTTTCACATTCTCCACATTTTCTGCTCAAAGATGCAACATGTCAGATTTGTGGCTCCATAAAATAATTCCTCTGTAATCATCACCATCTTTCACCCCGCCAGGGGGTTCACAACACGCAGAGACCACAGGCTATGGGCAAACAGCTGCCATGACTCCTGTTCATGACAGGCTAGTGTTTACATGGCTGCCATCTAGTGGCCAAAGTTGGTAGAGCGCTAGAAATTATCAGCAACCAACCAACACAGTAACTGTTCAGACAGGTTTAAGTCCTCAAGAAACATTTAGACCAGTATGATCAACTATGGATGCTGATTTGAGTATGTTTTTAACTGTTTATTAGATGAAAATGTACAAATTGTACATTATCATATGGCCCTTTAAATGTAAGTAACTTCTAAATGTGTTTCAGTTTTCTTTGTGATTCAAAATCTGTCGTCAATTTCTGTGGACCAACATATGAATTATTAGATTAAAATCAAAATCCCTGCTATGAAGAATAAAATAAGATATTTTACATTTCTGTAATAACATAAAGTGCTTGTTGAATTTTTGAGGTGTGAAGAAAGAACACAGAGCAGAAGAGCCTAAAATAACTATGATTACTTCATTGTGACAATAGAGCATGTTTGAACAAAATGTGTAAGCTGATAAGTACTCATCCATGTACACGGGCTCAAAACCCTGCAGCAGTTTGAGTTAGATGTGGTAAAGTATTAGTATGATTATAAACCTGTGAATTTGTCAAACTAGCAGAACTAAATGTTTGGAAATCAAAGTCCAAATAGTTATTGTTAATCATTGGGCTTTTGAAGGTGAAATCACGTAGCTTGAATTTTGACAATGATCTCATGAGTCATAATCAACACACTGTACTTTGCTTGCTATCACATCACATAAAGACTGATCTAAGTGATATTCCTTTAGGATATGACGTGGACTAAAAACTACGACCAGATCAAAGTCTAATACTGTGTAGTGTAATGAAGTATATTTCTTTTTATTGTGTGTGTTTGTGTGATTAGATTATCAACCTTATAAAGGTGCACGGCTAACCTTTCATCTGGATACAAGCCATTGATATGTTGTAGATTATCTTTGCTTTTTAAAGCTATATTGCAAAACTCACAACCACAAGTACACATTTTATTTACTAAACCAATGAAAACCGTTCACACACACACCACTGATGCCAACCAGATTTAGCCAGAATGGCCTATAGAGGGTCCAGGATATAATGCACTGACTGTTTCATGACTCACAAAATGTTATAGCAATGACATAATGTGAAAAGGTATAACACTTGTGATCACTTCTCGTTGTTTTCTGAACATAAAGTTGTGGAGGGCTTTATTAAATCAACCTGAAATTTCACATAGACTTATCAAAATGAATTCATGTGGTTTATTGTGTGTCTACCCAGCCAACATTTCCATATGTTGTCTATTTGACTTACAGACAGCCTGATAAATGAGTCCCATAGGCTTTGTTTCAGGGACCTCCGTGTGTTACGCTCAGTGAGGATTTTAACTGGAATCACCTGATAAATGTGAACAAAGCACATGTTTCATCATATGGCGTCTGAACCTATAATATCCCTAGACTGCCTAAAGAAAAAAAAGAATATATATATATATCCATATATGTTTTACAAAAATCAGAGCTGACACCACTGAAGTACTTTCTTTAAATTACAAACAGAGCCACACATCTGACTCTGATGAGCTACTGGCAAACACAACCAAACCACTGAAGCCTGGTACGATGCAGTCTGCTAAATTAAGTCATTACAAATGAATTAAAATCAATGGTGTTGATTATATCTTATGATACAACCATGTGATGTTCCTTATAACTCCAACATGCCCGGAAAAAAAAAAAAATATGCAGATAGACTTGATCCGTCGCGCTCTGTTTGCTCTGGTGAGAAAATGAAACATTTGACAGTGAATTCAAATGAACTGGACGTTTGCTTCAACTAAATATGCATCGTGTGGTGAAAATGGAGAGCCTGGAGGATGATGGAAAACACTCATGCCATTCAAGTACAAAAAGACCCCGGACGATAAATGATGAAGAGATTAATCGCTTATCAGAGTGCTGTGAGAGTAATGCTGTATGATTTATTATTCCATGTCATCATAAGATGTAACTGTAAGAATTTAAGGGGGAATGAGTCGATCTTTGCTCCCCCCAAAAACACCCTCATCTTTATCTGTGAGGGACTGATATTATTGTTTGTCAGTTCCAATGACGCAAAATCAGTTTCCAAATCTTACTACACGACCAGTCCCCACTTTTACCTTTATACACATATATATCTACTGTATATATTTTCAGTAGCTCCCATATATAGACATACTTGTGTTGTATAGGTGCAGGAATCAAGCTTTCTCCTCGTTCAGTGTTTCCCTACCGTGAAAAAAGAACTAATTCTCTCTTGGCAGCTCACTGGAAATAAACCCTAGAAATCCAGCAAATAGCTGCGTTACACTGTAGCAACAGAAATCAATTTTCATTCATCCTCTATATAGAAGCAATTTCCCACAGGCTGAATTTTTTAATCATCAAAGCGTACACATAAAGCTTGCATGAGCCCAAATTGGAACCAAGTCACCGTGGTTTTGTTTGTAATCTGAGAAGATATCGATCATATCAAGGCTGCTGATGAATAATTTCCACATCATGCCACCATGTGGATTGTGACTATGAACTGGACCGATGTTGGTGACCTAAAATATGTGACCATAAAAATAGATAACTTATTTGGATCAGCATGTCATGCCTATGTAGAGATCTTCATCACTACTCCGGTAATAAAAAATTAATAATAATAATAACTTAATGCATAAAGTGATGTTTTCATCAGTGCTTGTGTGAGTTTCTGACTGTCAGAAAGTACTAAATCAGTCTTGAAGAAACTAGGTAGTTTTGTGGAATTTGGGTCACAGATTGATTAGATTTTGAGGCGGATCCAGATTAGTATTTTTCTGCCACATTTTTAACATTGCAGGACATTTGTGAACATTTCCAGCCTGGAAAACAAAGACATCAGTCTTGATGGAAAATTCAGGCATGTGGATCTCAAAATGGACTATGAACTGTTGCAGCTGGATCAGTTACAGTTATTGATCCGGATCTGGCTGATTAAAATATTTAGTCTGACAGGGAAGCCATTTGTGCCTTTTTTAAAGAGAAAAATACGATTACAAACATGATAATACCACCATCATGTGTATATAGACAATGTGTCACATAAATTGATGAATTCAGGTTCTGGATTGTGTGTCATCCTAGATTACCTCATGTAGTGGTCTGTATGACATGATCAACCCATTAACGACTTTGGATCTTTAAAAGTCCCACATAAAGTAGCCAGTATGACTATTATTATTACTGTATTACAACTAGAAATGTGCACTCCGAGCTAATTATGTGACATCGGTAGCCATAGCGAACAGCCTGAAGCTAATAATAAGTTATGAAATGCCACAGGCTGTTGTAAAGTTTCATATCTTTATCATGTGATCCCTCATTTAACCGGAATTTCCCGACTTAGTTTGAACGCCTCACCTTTGCCCTACAAAGAGTACTGTCATCACGTCAACGTGATGCCACAATCTCGCGATAACTGGATGATATAAGTACGAGACAGCACGAAGCTGAAGTATCGTTCAACTCATTCAGTCTGCTTCGTTGCATCTTAAAGTGGTGAGTATAGCTCTATTGTAATATTCATTTTATACAGATAAATCATCACTTGTTCACCATTTTTAGACGTTTTCATATAAGGTATTAGCCCCTGTATTACGAATGTATAGTCAATATTACTATTTATATGCGTCATGTCGTGTGTTGTACTTTTCTTGTGAGTAAAAGTTTCTAACTTTTTGTATTGTTTTTTTCTTATTTTTCAGATATCATCAGTCGATATGGCAGCAGTTGACGTCATACCATATCAGGTTAGTTTGAGACTTAACTCGACAATAATCAGTTACTTGTTTAAACTGTACTTATCTTATCGTGCAAACCGATGAATATTCAAGAATATGATTAAACTAATCGGTCTGACTGTCTGAAAGTACACTAAGTAAATACATTAAAATAGTTATTAATAGACAGTTCAAGCACAGAAAGAAAGTCATTGGAAATGTTGTCTTCCTGTTGTCATTCCTCAGAATGTGGTTGAGAGGGTGAGCAGCCTTCCTCTGGTGAGCTCCACCTATGACTTGCTGTCCAACGTGTACTCCAGCACGAAGCACACTCACCCTTACATCAGGAGTGCCTGTGAGGTTGCGGAGCAGGGAGTCCAAACCATCACCTCTGTGGCTCTCACCACCGCATTACCCATCATCAACAAGCTGGAGCCCCAAAGTAAGAACCTCCCCATCTGTGTTTTGGACTGAGATCCATGTCAAGACTCGTTATACTTTTACCTTACTTGTGCTTTTTAGGATAACAAAAGCCACCAAACCGCGGCTGTGTGTGTAATCGTCTGAGTCATTACAAGAGTTTAAAACAGGAAGTCCAAGCTGATCAGTCTCTGACTCATTGTGACCCTTCACACACTTATTTTGTCTGCTATTTCAGCTATGATGCACTTTTTATTGCTACTAATTTACTGATTCATTCATTTCAGTTACCCTGGCCAATGACCTGGCCTGTAGAGGGCTGGACAAGATTGAGAAAACCTTGCCAATTCTTCATCAGCCATCTTATCAGGTTTGACCAATAGCTGATCAATTAAAATTGGGACAAAAGTTTGCCGCTGTCAGTCGGTCAATGTTTTCTGTCATTACACAGATCGTTTTCAATGCCAAGGATGTTGTAAACAGTGCTAAAGATGTCGCAACCGTCACTGTGTCGGGAGTCAAGGGTACTGTCTCGGACACCCTGACCAGCGTAGTGACCAAGACTCGGGGTGTGGTGCAAGATGGGATGGACAAGACCATGGCTGTTGTCAACGGGAGCGTCAGCACAGTGGTAGAAAGCCGTGTGGGCCGCTTGGTGAGCAGTGGAATGGACACAGCCCTCAGTGCATCTGAGACCCTGGTGGACCAGTACCTGCCACTGACAGAGGCTGAGCAGGGTGAGTGGGACGCCTTAAATCTGTGCAGCCTTCTCGCTGTTCATAATCAGAAACAAACTGTCAAACACAGCTCGTTAACGCTGGATTTGATTTTGCCCCAAAGAACACTGTTTTCCCAGAAGCTTATTGTTTTCAACACTGTTGTGATTGATGCATTGTTTCTGGGTTTACTTTAATCTTAAAGCGCAATGAATCTGGTTTGTATTTTAACTTGTGAGAAAGCTTAAAAATCAGAAACACAAGTGAGGCTTTGTAGCAGTCATATAGTGTTTATCCTCTCATTTGCATATTTTTTTTCTTCTGTGACAGAGGTGGAGGCCAAAACCACCAGCGGCTTCAATAAGCCGGAGCCAAGCTATTATGTGCGTCTGGATTCGCTCTCCACCAAGCTGAGAAAACGGGCCTACACCAGAGCTTTGGTCAAAATAAGAGACGGCAAGCAGCGCAGCTTGGAATTCATTTCTCAGCTCAATACTACTGTGGACCTGGTGGGTCTCAATCATGAACATTACGCGTTATTGTTATTAGTAATTTAGAGTTTTAGATAAGAGTGATGATGGTGATTTGAGACGCTTCCGTTATAAGATGTGAACAGTTTCTTCCTGTTCAAGGATTGCAGATTTAAGCAGTGTTCAATTCTTTTTCCACAGATTGAATATGGGAGAAGCAATATTGACCTGGCTCACCAGAAGATAAACGACAAGCTGAAGTCCTTGGTGGCGTGGAGGTCCAATGTTCCAGACCAGGAGAACAGTCACGAGGCAGAGGTAAGGAAGTTGTTTGCTTATGGAAGAGACAAAATGAAAGCTGCTCATTTTAATCAGTTTCCTAACAGCACAGGCTAAAGGTGATTATACAAAAGTACATTAACCCAAACGTCCCCACTCAGGTTATTGAATCTCGCACACTGTCCCTGGCACGTTCCCTCACCCAGCAGCTCCAGACCACCTGTCTGGGCCTCATCTCTGGCCTGCAGGGTCTTCCGAACCACATTCAGCACGAGGCGCTCTCGCTCAGCCTCTCCGCTACACTGATTTACACCAACTTCAGAACGGCTGCCGTCTTTGGAGATCTACCGGACACCGCGATAACCAACAGCAAAACCCAGATGACCAAAATGATGGATTCCCTGGACAACATCACGGACTACCTGGTCAATAACACCCCGCTGAACTGGCTCGTAGGGCCTTTCTACTCCCAGGTGGTCTCCTTGCAACGACCCCAAGAATCAGCAGAGCCATTACCTCAGAGTTCATCCTTCCAGTCAATACAAGAAGAACCAGTGGAAACAGAGATGGAGTCGCTTGATTCTCAGCAGCAGTAAAAACATGTTTAAAGAAATACAGAGTATCATATGGCAGCATTTCAGAGATTAACATTTTAAATGAGTGAATATTCGGATCTCAGACAGGCTGTAGTCAGATCACACTTGTTGTAGTCCCTCACTGTAATCCATATGATTGAATCTAGCAGCTGTCAATTACCCAGTATTTTTTCCACATGCATGTCAAAGTTTTAATGGAACAGTGATGACTGCTGACTTAATCCTGACCTGGAGAAAAAGTTATTTTTAATAAAAAGTACATCTCATTCTTAACCGTTTTGTCATTTTTAGAGCACAGAACATCTGCCGTGCTGCAATAATGAAGGCACTATCAATGAAATGTCACATTTGCTGTTTGCATTAAAGATTTGGAGGTTTGCTTACGGGGCTTTTGTCATCAACAGATCAGATGTGATTCATGAAATCATCCCTGTTCTTTAAATAAACACACATCTGTTGTCATAAGCAGCCCGTCCCTGCACAGCATCCTAAAAATGTGCAGATCAAGACAGGAAAATGAAAAATTGCCTTGGGTTACCTTTGTTTCAACATGAATTTCTATTGAGAAAGTGGTTAGTACACTAGTAGTATACCAGTTATAGTATATACTAGTATACTACAACCCTACACCTTCACAATATATGGTTAACAAAAAAGCCCCTCTACATTTCAGCAACCTTTAGAAGCAGCTGTGACTGGGGACTCAGCTTGATATACACTCAGCTTTTGAAGAACTCCATTTGACACGCCGTTTAAAAAAGGCAACACAAATAAGCTTTATTATATTTTTTTAAAATGCATGATCGACAAAAACACCCTGTTGCAGTGGCTGCGTAAAATCTTTTCACTCATCATTGGATGAGTTCTTCACTTTTGACAGATACTCCATCAACCTCTGAAAATGACAAATTTACAGAAAATTACAGAAGCACACACGGCCAGATATCATTGCATTGTGAAAGGCATTTCCCCAACTTCCTGTACCCTCTCCAGATATCACTATCCATTTCCTTCTCCACATTCAAGCACAATTTCAGATTGATTACCCTGAGCTTCTGAATCTGGCACCAAGCTACATCATCCAGCATGTCCAAGTTTATTTCATTCTTGTTCTCTTCAGAAAAGCAGACAGCCTAGGAAGGAAAAAAACGACTTACAGGTTAAAACGATAAAAAATATGCACTTGATATATGCGTCTATACGCGCAATTTAATGATGGTAATCAGCAGGGAAGTGGGTCTTCCTTGATTCTGGTAGGGATTTGATGATTTATTGAAGAGCTTTAAATAACAAATATGTCACAAGGAGGCTCGGATGCAGATGTTCAAGCTGAAGGACAGGACAAGATAGGGCAACACTGCCACCACGATAAACCGCAGCAGTTGCCCGTTTCCTCCAAGTACTCAGTGCTCCTTCAGTGTTTCAAGAACCGTAGAGATGTAACCATTTTGATTCTGCATCATGTCTCTTCTGCTAACCTAAAATATTAGCATGTACACAAAAGCAGTACTTCTTCAAATTGAGAGCAATTGACTTTACCTGTCCCTGTGCTGTGGTTATAGTGATGTGTGGAGCAAGGCCGGCTAAAGAGCAGGACAGATCACCGGTAGACACCACAGACCTGGGGAAGCACAAAATTGGGATAAGAAACATTTCCTTATTGGTACCTTTGCAATCATACACTCAACTCAAACAACTGATTCAAATAATTTTTGAAATAATAAATATACAAATGTTATATTTTTTTTCCTATTATTGACCCTTTATGTAAATAACAGCCCTGTACAAAGTCAACAGTGTCCTACTCAAATGACAGCCACGTACCTTACACGAGTTTTGGCCAAACGGGTTTGAGGTCTCTTTGCTGTGACCGAGGACCCCCTATAGGAATTAACAGTTGAACTCTGAATGCTCAGTGTGGAAGTTGACACAATACACGCCCTTATTTGTACGCCCTGTTTAGCTTACCTGATGTTTCCAGTGCTATTACTGCCAACTAACGTTTTGGTTCCTTTTCCTCCCTGAAAAGTAGACAAGGAGCAATGTATCATGTAGCTTTTAAACTAATTTAAAAACCACAACAAATGTGCAGATATTTCCAAATGAAAAGAAATCGAGCTCTCGTACATACAAGAAAATATACGGTGTCAAGTTAGGATTTGATCTGATCACCTGAAAAAACAAAAAACCCTCGATCGCAGGTTTAACAGAAAAATAGAACTCTACACTTACTATTATACACATATGCACTCACCCTTATCTTATTCTACACATATGCTGACACATAGTTCACTGATACACACACATCAACCATACATCTCACATCTAATACCAAAATTCTCGTTAAAGTCAGGCAGTCCTTGTTATCTCACATCTGACACAAAGTTCTAGGTCAGGCTGTCCTTAGAAGGTTGTATGGGAGTGCTCATGAAGATTTGTGCCAGTACACAATTCAGTTTTCATTCACTCTGCTAGGATTGACCAAATACAATCTGTTTCTACCAACTTTAAGGAGTCCTGATAACCCAACTGTTTGGAGATTACACCAGTATATAATTAGTACCTCAGTTGTACCAATTTTCCATGTATTCCAGACTTGTATACATTTTCCAGAAAATATGCACCCCCAAAAGATCAGCAATGGATTTCAGGAAACACTCAGATTCTATTTATGTGACATAATGGTCACACAAAAAAAAAAAATATTCCTCAGAACAGAAAAAAAGCATCCAGGAATTTGCATTATAATATTTTACGGTCTGATTATGACGACAGGGCGGGTTATTCCAACATGCCCTTTAAAATATTCCCATGTAAAATGTAACAGGATTTTCTTTTGTGTTAATCCATTACCTACCTTTTTGACTGAAGACCTCAGGGTTGCTGTAGCTGGTGAACTATCGCTTGATTTCACTATAAAAATGTGAAATGAAGTTAACACATGAGCTCGAACCCCACTGGTAAGCTAATGAGCAATTTGGGTTTAATAAAGGAATATTTTACATCTTTTACTCGGTCCTCTCCTGAGCGGCTGCCGCATCTCAAGGGCCTCACTCTGTAATAGACCAATTAGAGGTGATTCACAAAACCGCCACTAGATGGCAGCATGGGCCACATAAACACAAGATTGAAAACTCACTCTCATAGCGATTGACACCTCACTCGAAGGAATTTCGGCTTCTATGGGAGGAAAATGGCCGAAACAATAATAATTAAAAAAAAAAATCACAATAATAATAATTGAATGTCTAATAAACTAAGAGTGCTAACCAGCTAATAAATCTCCGATACGCGTATTTTGAAGCGATGGTGGCATCTTCATAAGTTCCACTTTGAAGACTTTATCCACTGTGGCTAGCATGTTATCCATTTTAGCCCCCAACTCGTTCATGCGCTCTTGAGCTGTTGAGAAAACGTCTGTACATTTCAGTGGATGGAGCAGGACACCATTTAAGTCTGTACAACGCTAAAGTAAAGTGTTAGACCTTCTTTCTCAAACTGTTGGACGAACAGAGTCAGTCTGCTTTGACGCATTTCCAGGCCTAGCTGCTCCTTACTTTGGGCACTGCCCGTCTGTCTTGTCCGCCTTAACGGCATCTTGTCCCGTTTTCATCAGTTTGCCTCTTGTATTCCACCAGTTTTCTTCTCTTTTACGCCCATTTTCTTCTGTTCAGTCTGACAACGTTCTGATCCGCCATTACAGCACACCTGTGTTCAGAACTTAATTGGCAATTGATCAATTAACGGAGATTCCTACGCTCCTCTGTGCACTGAAGAACTATATTCCTACGCGGAAGGATTCCGATGGTGTGGCAGAATATTTTCTATGCATAAATTACACGGCAAAATGTATATAAGGAATTTTTTCAATCATATGGATTGTATTAAACCAATCATTATTACATTAATATTTAATTCATTTATCATATAATAATTGCTTAAGCTGAGGACAAAGAATATTGTAGAATGGGAAATTTATGCATATTAACAGACCTTAATTATTCTACCACATTTTAAAATGTCAGTTTTTTTTCCATCAAAGCTTGTTCTTGGTGTGTCTGCAAATCATGATTAAAAGCAAAAGACCACAAACAGATTACACACTTTAGAGAGAATAATTTGACTTATCAGTTTTTAATCAGGTCACAAACTCGTTTATTCCAGCAAAGTTATTGTGTATAGACATTCAGTTCCATTCCACAGGACGGTAAGAGATCATTGTCAAAGAAGAGTCTTTCCTGTACATCCTCTGCCATAAGGAGATCAAATTTACAAAGCAAGTACATGATGGAGTCCCTTAAGACGAATGGTTAGAGGGAGTGGGGTGTTGTCTGCAACAGCAAATGTGAGTTACTACAACCTGCAATCCATGGTCATGGTGATAATACAAAAATAAATAATTGATACATTTCTTTTATTTTAGAGGACAAACTATGATGTTAGTGGACTGAGACGGTCTAACTCAACGTGAGGCAGAGCAAATAATCCCCACCCCTGGTTAAAAAAGGTCAGGTCTATGCAGTGCAAATTCAACTTTTTACAATAACACATATATCTGTACAAGTCAGCTTCACTCTCCCAAGTCTACAATAAGACTATCTACACCCATTTCTTAACAATTCAACCAGGGAGAACTGCCACAGCACTCTGCCTTCTCCTGTCTTCATCAGCATTTTATGGAATGTCGTTTTGTCTGATTCTTTCTTCGGTTGTAATGAAAAGCCCAAATGGTGCGTAAAGCACCGACTGTTACTGCTATTACTCAAAACTACCCTGTGTGAACCTTAAAAGTGATCTTGTCATCAGATAATATGCCCATCTACAATAAAAAAAAGCCTTACTGCTTAAGCTGTCTAAGAAACTACCAACTGTATCTCATAATGTGACCATGTTAAAGTCTAAGTAAGGCGTAACCCAAGAATAAACTATTCTAACGTATCACGACAATAAGGCATATTAACTGAAGTACAAGTACAGTATGTTACGGTTAAAAATGCAGATATTAAAAACAAATTGGACTGGACTGCTGCCACTGCGGCACAGCACCAAGCTGTGGTTTGTCTCTCCGTGGGACTTTCTCCTATAAAGACTGCATAGAGTGTTGTAGCATCGTACAACCTTTTCTCTTCCACTGATTTGTGTCAAGATTTCTTAATGGCTGGCTCAAATAAAAGCACTGAAGTCTCGGTGGTCCATTGAAAGCAGGGCCTCTGGAATGTTTTTAGTAATTGAAGGCGATTGTCCACGGCCTCGGTCCTGTTCCATTTACACGTGTGCAGCCAGTACATATTTAGATATACAGAGAGTCTGTACATTTACACTGAAACAAAACAATAACTTGTACAGGACATTCATTTATAAGACTTGAATCACAGAAATACTCAAGGCATCAAGACTTGTTGCCTCAAAAATAGGCAACCCTGGTTTCAGATATTCCCTACGTAAAAAATATGTACAAAAAGATGTGAACTTTTACTTTTTTTAGAAAGTGCACTAAGGAACAGTCAGCTTCTCGACTCACTCACACCGATCTAATCTGGGGACGGTTAGAACAGATTTAGCAGAGGGGCTTCAAACAAACCTGGTAAATGAGTGCCTGTTACAAATGCACGCATGCCCTCTACAACCTAGTGGCAGTCAACGCATTCTTCACAGACAATAATTCTATTCACCATCTCTAAGAAAAACACCCAAATTAGTCCCACAAATTCACCGCAGCTTTCCAATAAGTTCCTCAAAACAGCCCAAGTTGCAGGTAGCTGCTTGGTAAAGCTGTGACAAACAATAATGTTGGGGAAAGACGCTAAAAAAGACGCCTTCGGGACAAGAAGTACCATTTTTGGGACGCTGGATGTGTTTAAGAACAAAATCATTTTTCACTCACATCCCAGCCCACCATCTATCCTCCGTTCTCTACGTTCCACTTGACCTATCGCATTTTGTTGATGCAAAAGTGGTCAAATGAAGGGGGCTCCAAAGCATTTAAGGCACCACTGGACGCTGGAGCTGGGCGGACGGTCTATGTGGGACAAAGACTTGAGCTGCTCGGTGCTCAGTTCATCGTAAGCCAGGCGGTACTCCCTGTCGAAGGCCTCTGCAAATATCACAATGTCACGATAGAGAGTGCAGGTCAGGGCCATGTTTCAAGATAAATGTATGACTTATTAAGACATAGATTTCTTATTCACTCACCCACATCGATGTTCTCCCGTCCCAAAGCCACCAGTGAGAGAAACAATATTTCTCTGTACACACTCCTGGAAGAGATAGAGGGACTACAAATGAGACAGGAAGGACCTTCAAAATGATACTACAAAGACTAAGAAAGGACTTCAAAGAGACAGACAAAAGTAGGAGGAAGGAGAACAAACAACAGGGCTGACCTCTGCCGTTTGACCCCCTCTGGGCGCCGCTTAATCTCCCTAATTAATAGGTTGATCGGTCCGTAGACGTCGTTCGTCTGGATATTACGGACAATTGTGTTGAGGAGGGTTCGAATCTCCTGGTGGTCAGTTGGAGCCAACGTCCCTTTTTTCTCCACTACAAAACAGTACACACAAAACATCAGCCTCACATATGATGGTGTTAACGTGATCCAACTTTTAATCTTGAGTAGTGACAGAGGAAGTCAAGACATGTTTTCCCAGAAACTTCATTTCTGCATGTAGCTCAAGAAAATTGCAGCCGTGGTCATTGCAGTCTAATGCTGACCCCTGCTGGCTAACTGGGAAATTGCAACCACAGTAATCTCACACACCTGGCAATAATTACAGCTGTTGTTGAATGTGTGTTTAGGCCATAACAGCAATGAAGCTTGCATGAGGGCTTCATACATAGTTTAATTTAGCAAATAAATACTTCTGCTTAGTTTGTTAAAATAAGTGTGACGAACACATTCACCTTGTCTTCCTCTCTGAATTCATAGATTTAATAGAAAATCTTTATTTAATGAAACAATACAAACAAAAACTTTTGTTTGGTTTACACTTGGACAACAAACATGAACTTTTCCCTGTGAGTAGGTCAATAAATCAATGCTAACATGGTAACACAGGAAGGTGGATAATGCTGCCCAAACATCTACACATTCAATATACTGTATATTGTACACGTTCTGACTACAGCACTCACATAAGGTCCTCCAGAGCAGGTAGAGGGGATCGTCAGGCTCCTGGTGCAAGTTGATGTTGTCCCATAGGAGCTGGACATACACCTGCTTACTGTACTGGGACAGCGAAGTCAGTGGCAGCTGCAACGACACGCATTTGACTAAGCCACAGAACACATTTGCACACGTGTACAACCTGTAGTGAATATCTGAGAGGAAACAGGTAGTAAAGCATCAAGAAAAGAGTGATGACAGATGTTTGTTTATTCTCTAACCTGTACTCCATTGTTGCAGTGTTCTGATGTCAGGATGAGACCAGGAAGGTGCGTGGGCAGGTCCAAGCGTCGGAAATACCACACCAGGTTCCAGAAGATGATGGGGTGCTGGCTGAGGAACTTGTGGGTGTAGATCACCTAGTTGGACAGGAGGGATGGAATTAGAACATTCAGCCTATCAAGCATCTATAAAGCGATCTATTGAATTTTGTGTATGTGTGTGTGTACATTACCTGATCTCCCTCATTCTCTAATAGGGTCTCCAGCTCCTTGCGCAGCACCAAAGGGCTGAGGTATGGTACAGACACGGGCTTCGGGTTTGGCCGTTTGGTTCCCATGCCATACTGACAAACACACACACAGAGTTTCACCACTCAATTACTATAACACATGGATAAAAAGACAGTGACATTCTATCGGTCACTGCAGATAAAGATTTTACATAATCTAAGGGTGAATGCTTTATTCTGGAACGGACAAGAGAGGGCACTCACCGACATCTCTTGCAAGCTGCAGGGCAGGCTGGTAGTGGACACACCATGTCCTGGTCTCTTAAAGGAGTCCAGGCTCTGCAGCGGGCCGCCAACACTGTTGCTACGTGTCAGAGACGTTCCGATTCCTCGGTGCTGCTTCCCTTCTGCTTGGTGCTCCAGTAGACCCAGTGGATCCGACTGCACCGGCTCTGGAAGCAAGCTGACAACACAAGATGAAATAGGCTCAGGAAGAGGACGGTACTGGATCATTGCAATCAGACTGTCCTGTGATTTCATCAAGTTTCAGATCCAAAATGGATTTCAGAGCACCATACTTTATCAAAAAGCATTGTTCTTTAGTTTATACCTCCTATGCGGTGCAGGATGATTGTTTGCATTCTCTGTAGATTCCTCCTCAGATGACTGTGGGAAGGTGATGAGGTCTGGTGTCTTAATGTCTGTTGAACTGCTGGCTGTTGGCTGGGTACTTGTACTGTGTAGACTGTCTCCTGATGCACTGGGATCCATATAGAACCTGAAAGGAAAAGGACGTGATAAAGTCAATCTATGAGCACCGATTCTTTTCAGCATCTTCATTAGATATAGCAACAAATGCCTACCCTGTTGTTGTACGCAGGTCGTGAAACTCAATGTGTAGTAAGGGAAGGAAGGCTGTGCGGCAGAACGGGCAGTTGGTATTCAGGTTGGAGTCATCAGCTGTCCAACCTGCCATGATCTCCTCATCGTACACCAGGGATTCACAAGAGCGGCACTGGGAGCAGCTCGACATCAACACCTATCAGCAGGGAAACAAGTTATACAATTTGCTTCAAGCTTATCTGAAGCAAAGTTGGTGTTTTGGTATTACGTGTTACCTCTAGAGCACAGTTCTGGTAGATGCTAGAGGAGGAAGCATGGTGTAAAGAGCCTTGTTCAGAGTCAGGACCCCTGCCCGCTCGCCCTGGAGTTGCATCTGTAGAGAAAGACAAAAATACATCTTCACACTTTGTAAAAGGTATCTTATCTGTTCTGAGATAACAGTAGCCAGCTGACATTAGAAAAACCTTCCTATTCCACTTCCAAATTGAATAAAGATGAACTGTAAGTAACCCGAAGTAGGTACACACGTGTCTGGTGGGTCCCTCTGCCTGTGTCACTGCTGCCACTGCTGCTGCCAAGGCTGGTGCAGCTTTGATTGAGGCCGTTGGACACCAAACCAGGGATGATCCCCCTCTCCTCACCGTCATCTTCTTCATTTGCGGTCAGCATGTGTTCATCCAGAGAGGCTGGGAAGCCACCAGCACCCTGAGGCATTTCATCCTGCAGAATCAAGATTGACTTTTGTTGCTTTTTCTGATCTAGTGTGGAATGGAGTCGAGTAAAGGTTCACACGTCCTCTTTGGCATTTTGGCCTTATTGGAATGATTTGATGATAATCTAGCACATTGAACAATAATATACACTCTAAATACCGTTTCGGTCAAGCAACTGGCTGAAAATCTTAAGATATAAACATCTGAAAACCCAAATGCCCCAACAACAGAAATTTCCAAAATAGTCCCTGCCCATAAAAATAATTTACCGTAAAATTATAATTGAACTTGGATTCAAGATCACAGAAACAATAACATCTTGAAACCAGGCAAATCCACTATGGAAAAAACGTTCTGTGAACAATTTAAAATTCTAAAGAAGAAATTGCCATCACTGCCACTGCAAGAGAAATAGAGTGAAGAAACAGGACAGGACTCACCTCGTCATCAGAGTAAGAATACGCTGAAGCCACAGCTACCCACATTTTGCTGGCTACATTTGCCGCTTGCTTCATGCTCGATTTGAGCACATCCATTTTAGGCCCTGAGAGCAGGGTATCCATCTTGATGCCTGATATGGAGTTAATAACTGAGCCCAATGAACCCCCCTGTGAGGACTTGACCAGTGCTGTCAATGAAGATGATCTAGGTCCTGGACTTGCCGCAGCACTGACAGGGGTTTTGCTCTTCACTGCAAAAGTCTTGGAACGAGTAATAGTGTTGGGGCTGCGTTTGGGTGTGTCGCCGGGGGAGCCTGACGGAGTTTTGACAGGAGGCACGGGTAGACTAGACCTCCGCTCCCGGGACGGTTTGGCCGGTGGGGCATCAGTGGGGTCTCCTTGTTGCAGTTCCATGCTGGAGGACTTAGCGCCGAGGGGGCTCCGCAGGCTCATGTACATTTCGATCTCCTCAGCCAGGTTGCGGGACACCACAGCAGGCACGGAGCGTGCTGGCTCCTGGCTACTAACTGAGGCCAGCTCCTCACTCTCTGAGACTAGTAGAGAGAGGGGGTCAGCACCCATTTTTACATCTGCTCTCTCTAAGCTTATTGCCCGTGCACCACTTTCCTCCTCTTGTATTTCAGTGTCCTTGTTGCTTTCTTGCTCCTTATTTTCTGCCTTAGTGTCTTCTGTCGCTTTAAAAACATCATCGTCTTCCAGTGCGGCCCCCTCTTCTTCCTGAACCTTCCCAAGTATCAAGTCCTGCTCATCTTCAGGCTCTTCTTCAAGGTCTTTGAAAAGTGCTTTGGGCATACTGCTAGGGGGAGGACTTGCCCCAGCAGAGAGTGCCGCAGTTAGGATTCGGGCATCGGCACCCATTTGGCTGGCCATGTGGTCCACGCCTTTCTCCAACAGCATCCCAGCACGAGTTTCAGCGCTGAAGCTACAGCTACGTTCAGCGAAGGCTTTCTGCCGATGCTGTTGAGCCTGGTTAGCTCCATCAGGGGATGCCAGTGATACATTTTCCTCAGGGAGCGACACATCACCACTCTTGCTGCGCAGTCTAAAAAGCTTCCCTGTACCTGAAACAGATGAAGTATGATAGATACAGATGTGAAGTGTTAAGAGATGGAAAGTGATATTGGTCTATACAAATAAACTTTGGATATTTTCGTAATTTCAGAGTTAGATTTGTAATCCTACATCTTTGTCCTCACCTGATTCCTTGCCTGCATCAAAGCTCCCCGTGGACAGCTTCACAATACTTGGGACAGAGGGAAGCCCTTCCACAGGACTAGAGGGCTCGACAACTGCTACCGCACTATCCACCGAGCCGGCAATGTCGGCCACTGGTTACGCAAATAAACCGGTGAAGAACATCAGCGTTCAACCAGAAAATATGTTTCTCGGGTGCACAATACTGCATACACAGGCAGAGCCAGATTCAATATTTAAACAGCTGATGAAGCGGCTGTGCTTACCATGATGCTGTGCTTTGGCCTTGCCACCCTCTTCTGTGGTAGGTGGGGCAGGTATATGTGAGGAGTCGGGCAGATCTTGATGCAATTCATCTTTAGAGCCGTAGCCTTGATCAGACTGCCCTCCTGTGGACAAGACAATCAGTTTAGTAGTTCTGGCCATCATTAATAGGTTTTGATGACCTATTACGCCACAGTTTCAATGCTGATGTACGAGGACACAGTGACTGGTAGTCGCTATTGTGGATTTAGTTGTAAAGTTGTGGTTTCAGGGTGACAACATCTCTAGATCTTAGTCAAGATAAAGTTGTAAGAGGGTCCAGAAAATATGGCAGACCTGACCCTCAGGATTAGCCTTGCAAAGCCAACAGCTTCAGGAATCAGTACCTCTACTACAGTGGTTGTTTGTCAGATTGTGTTCCTCTCCATTCATCTCACTTGAGCTGTCAGCACTTCCATGACTTAAGCGATCAGCCTCGGTCCCTGCTGACCCACCTATTGTTGTGGCTAGAGACACGCGCACAAAAGAGAAGGAACAAGGGAACAGAATGAGAAGATTTCTTAGTCACACACATATGATCCCCTTTCTACAGCCCTGCATTCCAAGCTCACCTGTGGTAGTCTTTGGGGATCGTTTCTTAGGAGATGTGCTGTTAAGAGCCTGCTTGAACTGGCCAACACCACGGATCACATTACGCAGTTTAGTCCACATGAAGAGACCACTACGATTTCTGCTTGGCCACGGGCTTTCTAGGACAGCCTGGAGAAGGAGCAGATCAAAAGGTGAGGACAATTCTATAAACAAGAGGATTACAAAGACCAACATCTTCCAACTAATGGGCATTTGAGCTTTTATTTGGGGTTCTGGTATCAATTTTCAAGACATATTTAAGATGAGATTATGCATCACCTTATTGTAATATCCATATGTGATTGCGTTGGCATTCACTCCAGCCTTCCTCATCTCAAAGAGGACCCGCACGGCCATTACAGGAAGACCCCACACACCACAGAGCTGCATCATCACTCTGTAACACACCTAAATATCAGAAAGATACGTGAGTGCTAATACATGAAATATCACATTTATATTGATTATATATGACATAAAGAGATATAATTCTACTGTAACTGTACCTCATCCAGCACCTCCACCTCTGTGGTCCTCATCTTCAACAGGACGTTGAAAGCTTGCTGCATGGCACGGCTCTTTGACTTGGACATACGTACGGCAGCCGGCAGGCATATGAACCACAGGCTGTAGCAGTGACTGAATAGGCATCGGGCCCAGAGTGGTGCGTTGGAGTAGAATCGCTTCGCCATCTTGTATGCTAGCTTGATCTCCTGTTTGGTCAGCCAATTACGATATGTGTGTTAATGCATGTATTTTAGAATGATAAACTGAAGAGTAATCTCTTATCATTTTGTGTAATATGGACTGCTGGTACAAGGATTGTTTATAGTAAACACATAGGGTTATGTGATTTTGACCATTGCATGTCTGTAGGGGCACATTAACTTGCGGCAGGTTAGACTGAAGAGAGAGAAATAATTTAACTACAGAAACATCTTTGAGGAGGTGTTATTGGAGGAGTTATTCAAATCGTTCATCTATTCATTTGACCACAGTTTCCGTTGAGGAACATTGGTTCATGGCCAACAGCTCCTCTGAGCTCATAATGCCTTTGGGCACATTGAGCAGAGGTACTCTGCCCTTGGCCCAAACTCAAACTATTCTGGGAATGGGTCAATACTTAACTGATTTATTATAATCCACTCTATGAAATTTAAATGGAAGAATCGCCAATTTAAGATATATAACAGTGATAGTTCAACAAAAGTAATACGTTTTCTACAGACAAAAAGGCTAAAATAATTCAATACTGCTACTGCGGCATGTTTGGGCACTCGCCTGTTTAGTCCTCTTAGCCAGTAGTGCCGGGCTGCTGGACGAACTGGCCCCAGCTGCTCTGGTACTAAGGGCTGGCCGTAACTCCATGGGACGGTCAAATAATTCCATACGCAGTCTGGGGAAACCCTTATAACTGAAGGAGAAGAAACAGGGCTTCAGATACAGTAGGACCTTTCAGAATATAATATACACATGATCTTATGAATACTGACCTGAACTTGGGGCTGGGTTCAGGTCCATCATCAGGTGGTGGTTCAGGTGGCATGACAAAAACCGTGTGCTCACTCTTCTGGGATTCATCCAACTCCAACAGCTTTGTATCCTCGGATGACTCTCCTTCAACCTGCGGGGAGTAACATGTCGGCTTAGGATGGCTTTGATAAGGAAAATTTAAACATCCATTTAAATCATCCATTTAGCTATTCATAAACAAAATGAGCTGCAAGGAAATCTGATTCCAGCATGAAGGATTACCTTTGTGCCCTTGTCAGTAATTTTATCAGTGGGAAAAACCTGCGAGAAGGGGAAAGAGAGCAAAGGGAACCGAATGAATCAAAGGAAATTTGGCTTCCTTTGCCTCCCAGTAGATTAATACCATTGCCAGGAAAATAAAACAAAGGTGCTAAAATGGGAGGAAACCTGTACACAAAAAGAAAATGCTGCATGCCTGAGATACATATCTGAGAATAGACTGATGCTGGTAATCACCTTCTCAATGCAGTCATCAAAAAAGGCCAGGCCAGTGTCCTTATCACTGACAAACGTGCACTCCTCAATAAAACGGATGAATATCTGGGTTTTGGTGAGCTGGGAGTAGAACTTCTGATGAGTGCGGTCTCTGCTTTTCAAAAAACCTGCAGGGGAGGGGAGCACAGAGAGGTCGTGGTTCAATTTGACTGATCTAATCCTCTGCATTTATCAAGGTAAAATGCATATTCTAAATATGTTTAGGCTTGAGTGTTATCCTTTGCTTTATTTATTCACGAGAGGATTATTCTGAGAAACTGCTGGAAAAATATTGAGTTAAGATGCATTTGCGCTCACGCGTTGCATCCAACGTCAATCTATAAGCGTGAATCTAAATGGAGGTGTAAACTACAGTATTTCCCAGAAGAAATGCATTAGTGACTACTTTTATAGCAAAGTGGCCATGAATTGATTTATAAAAACAGGTTGAGTGATGGCTGAGATGGCCCTTGAAAGACAGATGCCAATAAAATTAAGCATTAGATGAAGCTACCTGAGTTAAGGATGTAATCTGGGCATCAGTTGAATCATCGGGAAAGGATCCATAATTGACTGATAGACTTTGACTAAACTCATCAGTCAATCAGAGTTCACATTACGATCAAAGTTCCACATTACCCACGAAACACATGGATTAAATGTGCATTCCCACATCCCGTACCACTTAATCCCCCTACAGATCCTGGTAAAAGCTCATGTTTACCTTGCAGGTCATAGAGCGAGTCAGCAGCTGTGGCCTTCTCGGATGGTGCCTGAGTGATGGGTTTGAGGTAGGAGCGGTAGCCTTTCAGAATGGAGGCCATAAACCGTAGGAAAGCCTCCTGGATTTCCATCTCCAGGGCCGTCTTCTTCTTGTGCCAGGTGAAATCTGCCTCAATGGGAGTCATGTCCACTGCAGAGACTTCCTGCACTGTTTGACGCACTGAAAACCGATTCTCAGGTCATTTTAACGAAAGTATAGAGAGTCCAAGCACACAGTTTTTCTCCTTTAGTAACCTCTGTGAAAATTATACACAATACCTAAGTATTGATTTAATGTCATTACAGACACTATAACGTGTGGGTAGTACACTTTTATTTAGACTGACATAGACATTAAACGCTAGAGAGATTACTGATGTCTTAGTTAGTGTGTATATTGAACTACTTTTATATAAATTATAAGGTGTTACAGTTACTTTATGGACTTCCTGTAGATTACACCATATGTTTTGAGATATGAGTTATTCTGTTAAGGCCCCAGATGTATGATGAAACAACAAAAGAATATGCTGATGCACCCCAAAATTTGTAACCGTCCAACACCTCTGCTCCGCCTACTACGCACACTTCACACAGCGATTGGCCACTGACGATGAGGTGCGAAAATGAGGAAGGACTACATTAACGTGCTATGTTCCATCCCAACACAACGCTCCGCCGAGAGAAGTGGAAGTATACTCTGTTCCGTTTTACCTGTTTATATCCTCTCTGAGAGAGTTGCTGTTGAAAAAAAGCTCCTCTCTCATTTGTTTATGCAGTTTGTAAGGTTTACACAAAGACCCACACATTACCCCTTCTCTGTGGCCGTACACCGTTTGCTCTACCAGTCAACCAAGTCCGCCCAGCTGTATTTGGAGAAGCACACCGCCTTTAAGATTTATCTTTTATCTTTTCTACTTCTAATACCTCCCCCTGGCTATAATTGGTGCAAATCACATTAGCCATGTGATATTTAGACCGAACATGGCCACATGGGGCCATGTATCAGAGGAAGTGGCATGTAGATAGTGTATCTCAAGCGTTACCAGATATCTTTGGGCTCTCATTGAATTGTCACGTTACAAGAGGAGTCAGGATGCTGTATTTACCAGTCGCCAGTTGGTGGTGCAAGTTGCTTAGTGAGTTAATAAGACTCTTGCAGGGCTTCTTTGGGAGATTTTTCCAGTTACTGTGTCTCTTTTCATCAGACCTGTAACACACAATACCATAAACTTTGGTTGAATAGAACGATGGCACAAAAAACAAATGTGAACTTCATTTAGCAAATGCATCTCTGTAATATCTGTCGTAAGAAGTGGTAATGCGGCAGTAAAAGACATTGCAATAGGACAGTTTTAGTGCCAAACCGTGACATACAAGTAGATCGTATTGGTGTCAAGATCCACACACACAACATCTGGCGGTGGGTCGTACAGGTCAAAATAGCGGGAGTCCACACCCACTATGAACGGACAGGGGGCATTGAGGACACCCGCAAGAGAGAGAGGACACAGGGGGATGTAGGGACACTGCCACTGAAAGGGAAATATCATCTAAAAAACAAAAGAAACCAGAGAAAATGGATTACTACAATTACCTGCAGTTATAAACATTCAAGTGCTATGAATAGAAATGTCAGATTAATTTTCCAGTATGTGGCCAAGTTTTTCGTAGGCTTGCAGCTCATGTGTACAAACTAAATGGACTTAGGCAACTTTACAAGGGTTATTATTATTTATTCGTCGTTTGCAATGTAAGCGTATAACATGGGTTGCCGTGAGCGGGTTTGATTCTACTACTTCTAGTTGTATGGAGGAGACTACTCACAGCCACCACAGCCTCGGCCACTCCTGTGAGCACGGCGGGTCGCAGCGAGTGCAGCAGGATTTTGCTCTCCAGCAGGACAAAGTGCAGCACTGTGGCGCAGTTCTCTGAGCCGAGATTCATCAGCAGAGTGCTGTAGTCTGCACCACTGACAGGAAGGGAGAGCAGGGAGGAGGTGAATTTTAAAAGGAGTAAGATGGAAAACAAAAAGACGAGAGCCAAAGGAGGAGGGATGGACCCGGGAGAGGCGAGGACGGGGTGAGTTTGAAGATGTTGTTTGAATTGATGGGCTTCATGTTTACAACTTGGCTTTGTAAAATGTGAGTCACACATGAATAATGCAAGAAGGAAGCAAGGGAAATTCAAACAAAATTCACTCAGAGCCCATATACAACACAGCTGATAATGAAGATCCCAGAAATAAAACACATGGCAAAACAGAGGGGAAAACAAACTAACTTGAAATACAACGCAACCATTCTGCATTATGAAGCTCATAACATGGTTTATTGTTGTGAGAATCATAATGGTGAGCATTTGTTGAGGTTGTTGTGTTGCAAATTATGTCCCATCAAGTTTCCTTTTGGTCAGTGTTTGCTGTTTAAGAATTTGCAGTGTGAGGATTTCTCCATGGACAGCTGACTTTGTGGAATGCTATACGGTGTATGTAAGCCAGCAAGGAGAGCTATAATATGATGCAAGTACTGTGCAAGGCCAAGATACCTGAGGGGTAAGGGTGTACACACAGGCTGCGAGAGGATCAAGGTGTCATGTGCTGAGAGCTGAAACAGAAATTTGATTATGTCAAAAACAAATTTGAGTTTTATTTGTAATTAGTAAAAGGGGCAAAAGCCTTACCTGGACCAGGATTCTGGGCCTCTGAGGTGAAGGAAATGACACGCTGTGCATGAAGTGCGAGATGTGCCTGTAGGAAAACATATACAAGCATGATTTCATAATGTTGCCACTTTTCAAATGTGTGCAGCAACTTAAGTCAACAATCAGAGTGAGATTTGAAATTTGGAGTAGATTCTTACTTTTCCATAGGCAGAGGGTGAGGACCGGACACGGACAGCTTATAGAGGAACATCAGGAACTTGCGGAAGGACTCAAAGAAAGGCCAGCGTGAGAGCAAGCAGATGCATTTATTGGTGTTCACATGCCTATTGGGAATCATCTTCTTCTCCACTGTGGTGAGTAAGCCCAGTTGGATCTTCTGTTTTTCACTCAGCAGCTCCACTGGATAGGGTTCGTAGAACTGGATGGCTGCCCCATACACCTTGAGGAAAAAGACTGAGTGAGAATTGCATCACATACTGGCAGAATTTGCTGGTGCAGCCTCTTGATATCTCACCTTTTCACCTGAAGAGATGGTTAACACAAATGTGGAGAAGACAGGAAGAGGGTCACGTGTGTTTGGTGCCCAGCACTCGATGTTGGCACCCATGGGTAAACAGAACAGAGGTACAGACTCTGACAGAGGAAATGACTCATAGTCCTCTTCTGGGTAACGGAAGATGAGCCCTGGAAAGAAGAGAAAACCAGACTGTCATAATTGAAAAATGCCATAAATATGGAACGATGTCCTCCAAAAGCATCTTTAATCGGCAACACATTTGTAAACATGTGCATGAGGGGACTCACTGCCATTGTGGATTTGCTTCATGTGAGGATTAAAAGAGGATGTTATCCAAAATGAGACCAATATTTTCGCTCAATATGATTTCATAGTAATCACACTTTATACTCTGGCGTTCATTTTGAAATTCTGAAGACGGACACATTTTAAGTGAACACACATACAAATGCCTGCAAACACAAATAAAGGGTGTGGCAGGAAAAGCTGTTGTCTGAGATGAATGAACGGCCAACCCACAGGAAGAAGGCTGGCGAAAGATAAAGCCAGCTTAGCCTGGTATACACGCTGAACAGTGATTAAACATGTGTTATACAATGAACTGTTACAAAGGCGGAGGTGCGAAGGAAACGGGGAAACGTAACACGGCGATTCAGACGCGCCGGTGGAAACAGGTAATAACAATCCTTTGTAGGATTGCGGACAAACATGCTGCTCAGCATCCGTACAAATGAACATGTGAATTTATTTGATCGTATACAGATCATACTCATCCTACTCTTGTTGTACACCCAACACCCAAATTGGTTATCTGTTAAAATATCAATTCAAGATAAAGGTTTTACTGAATCCAAATTCCACTTCAAACATACATTTTCTTGTAAAGGAGGTCCATAGTTTGATTGATCTCTAATGGCTGCATCTCAGGATGCTTATTTTATCGTTAATTAGTCATACATCCTCACGTGATGTAGAAATCTCATCCTCCATCTTTAAGGACATCCCCTGACGATTATTTCTGCTCAGAGGACCAAGGAGCAAGAGCCAAGGAAATACAATATTAACCCACGCGGAAGTCTGTTATCAAGCAGTGAAAATCTGTTTCTGATTTGACAGCTTAGGGAGCTGAAGTTGTGCCAACACAGCGGACTGCACTGATGCGATCATAACAAGACCAGTCAAATGAAGTCAGACAAAACAAAACAGCAGCTCAGTAAAACTAGTTCGATTGTATAGATTTTACTTTGAGTCACCGTGTATTTGAAATGACTCATGTGCGTTCAATGCAGATCCGAATGATAAAAGAAACAGAAAACAATGAATTAACTGTTCTTATAACGGCTAAATACAACATCGTGAACTGAAAAGATCACTGATGACTGTAAACACAGTTTAACCGTATAATCTAGAATTATGACAGATCATCTGGGATATTTTAGGTCTTTCAACTCTGACAAAATCGCTACTGAGACATAAAGAACCAAAACTCTATTCAGGAGAAACACAATAAATGACGTCTTTTGTTGGGATGTGAGAAGATGTGAAGGAAAAACACTGAAACTAAATGGAAAAATCAAAGAATGTACTGACTCACCAGCTTTGTAACTGATGGTGTTGGAGGCAGACACAGATTTCTTGTAACACAGGAACACATTGGAGCCCCACTAAAACATTGAAAACAAGGTTTAGATTTTATTACAATATGGCTGACGTTCTTTTGAGGCATACTCCAACAAAGCTGCTCCTTACCATGCCACAGTTAAGGTTCTTGTCCACCTTACAGAAGGTATGCGGTGGTGTCTCGCCCTTGCTGGTGATGATGACGCAGATGTCCGTTACAGCCAGGGAATTCTGGGGCTGGACGGGTGGTGCACGGCGGAAGGTAATAAAGATGCGCTGCGAGGTTGCCGAGCTGTTGTTGACATTGGCGCAGCGGCCATATGGTGTGGCCTGGATGACCTCACAGCCCTGGATCAGTCGCTCTTTACCCTCATACAGCACCCTGATAAACACACAGCACCATGTTAAAAACGTTCATTTAATTTCCAGTGAACAGGATATTATTTTCATAGATTACGCCACGTTAGCATATGATTTGACTCATCCGCTTTGTGGTAGCAACCTGAACAAAAACTTAAAGTCTCCAACAGGTTTTTACAGGTTTACTGCAAAGCGGGAATGCACCCGGGAATGGCTTATGATCGTCATCGTAGTGTTCATATTCAGTTTTCTATAGCGAAGTATAAAGGACATCTTCATGTGAGATACTGTGAATAATACAAATCCTATTTAACAGCAATATCTGATCATTAATAAATCTATCCATATGTAGTTAATAAGTTGATTTAGTAGAGTGAAGGACAGTGGTAGTAAGTCAATAAGTAGAAGTAATTCATGATACTTCAGCGTGCAGGCATAAATAATAGAGTAGGTAGGTTATTCCTGCGGGATGAACCAGGAAGCATTTCAAATGTACGACTAAGACTGAAAGCGACATAAAAATAAACAGCTGTAAAGTACCCATGTCGTCATTACATAAAAGTGTATGGTATGATAGCTGTGATCTTAGGTGATGACCACACCAGAGTAAACAGTATTCATTTTCAATTGTCAAAAATATCTGGAACACCATCACACAGACAATAAATACTTCTTTGATGCTCTCATGTTCAAATTTAACAATAAAATGTATGCAACACTGGACAGGCAGTGAGGTTTGTCATTGTCTGTGGTTATGTAATAGCTTGATACCTGACAGGCGAACATTATGTATTTAAGAATATGCTTTGGGCGAGATAATGGAGAGGAAAAATAAGACCTAACTGCCGAGTGAGCAACCTTTAAGTCTGTATTCAGACAGTGGGAGTGTTCAAATAGTGAGGAAATTAAAATGGCAGATATTGGGGTGGTGCTGCTGTAATTGCTGGCGGGGAATGACTCATCCTCTCACATATAAATCACTCTTTGACAATTAAGAGACTAGAGGACAGCACTCACTTTGGCTGCAGGGCATGGCTTTCTTTCATCTGAAACAGGTTTCGCTGCCAAAGAACAGCTAATATTAACTCATCATTATCAAATGATGCAACTCTAAAGAACATGCAATAAAGAGTTTGAATAAAGGTTACAAAATATTGGGAAGCGGTGTTTCCCCTATAATTAGTGAGCACCCCCCGACCAGGCCTACAACAGGCCAAAAAAAATGATATGCCCGTGCATCATCCACAACAGGATACCATTGTGAAATCATAGCCAAGAAAAATTAAGTGCAGCAATGAGTCATACAGTGTGTGTTCATGATGTGTTAATGTGCAACAGTTCAGTCAAGTGACTGTTAAACTTTGTTGCAACTTTCGTTATGTGGATTTGATCTTCATATACATTTATTTATTCATAAGTTTTGAAGTACTTTTTTTCTGAGTAACCTACTTTAACTGAATATTATTTTGTGAAGCTATTTGTTTGTAAAAAAAATAAAAAATGAAAAAAATAAATGCAGCTTCTTCAGCCATCCTCTCCTGGTGATCACTTTAAATCATTTATATGCAAATAACCAAGGAAAAATGTTGGGTCGCACAAGAAATAAATAACCAAAACATTTAGCCATCGTCTTGTCATCAGGTCTACAAAATTTTCTACGGGAAACACTGGGGACACAACAATGACAACCACAGCGAATAAGAAGTCCATGTTTTCAGTTAGCTGAGGTCCTGTTGCTTTCTCACAGCTGTCAAACTGTCAAGGAAAATTCAGTTCCTACTAACAAAGAAAATAGAAACAGTCCCTTTCTTGATTTTACTCAAGATAGGGTAGAAGGAAACTATTCTCAAAATTTAATAAAATAATGACCAAAGCCAATTTTCAATCCTGCTGTACAAATCATGAATCGTTTTCCACCATGATCTTCTACAAGAAAACTATCTGAGAACGTCCACCAAATATTCCTTCAGAAATTGAAATTGTGCATCCTTGAGATTCAAATAATATCAAATTGTAATCAAGAGACGCAAATATTTCTGCATGCTAAGCAGCCCTGCTGGATCTCTTGTGTAACTGGGCTGCTCGGTGTGTGGTCAGGACACACACAGACGTCTCTTCATAGCTCTTGGCTTTCCTTTGAGGCTTTCGTGAGTTTTCTCTCTTACACACACACACAAAGTGTTAAACTGGTGGGAGACATATTTGCAGACATATTTACTGGCTGACTCATTTAACACCCAGACACTGATGGGAAGCTTACACATCACGATTCATGTTAGGAAAAGTATACAATTTAAACGCAATTAAACAGTGAGATTTTCCAAAATACGACCAATGAAGAAAGCCGACACGACCGAATGTTAAATTACAGACGGGAAAGCAATCGGTGCCCCACTAGTTTGTACTTCTTCCATGACGACAGGGCTTCTATGGCAGCATGCTCCATGTCCTCCCTGTCCATCTGGACAAAGCCATGCGGAAGGCCATGCTTTGGTGGCCCTTTTCATGTAAGGCCAACCTTACGACGCATTTTAATATTGTGACACTAACAGGGCAGGCATTGCAGATTGCACAGTCCTGGAATCCTCTGGTAAATCGGGACTCCATTTATTCTGAAAGAGTCTAGGACAAAGCTAAAGAGGCCAGAGGACAGTTGCCAGCAGATTCTCATTCAAGGGACAAAGAGTCCTAATAGGCACACTGAGTTGTGACGCCCTGAGGCCCTTGGCCTTGGAATGCTGCCTTTGCTTGGGGGGTAAGGGGGGGATGCACTAGGAAAAATAAATGATTTACAGGTTGCTAGTTTTTCTTTTATTGTTTGAGCAAAACAAGTGGAAAAGAAATAAGTTGATGGGGAAACGGGACAGCAGTGTTACAACATGACCACAAATACACAAACCTTCTCCTCTGAAGTCAGGATTCATATTTCATCAAAAACAGTCCCAAAAAGTAAAAAGCACAAATTCCGTGGCACTACCACAAATGGAATTTTTTCATCAAAACGCATCACAGCACCTAATTATCACAGATAGTTCTTTCTGAGGAACTCAACAGTGATAATAGTGGTGTGTGTGCACCGTACACAGAAACTAAATCAAGCTCATGAGATCTGAAGGTCAGCCTCATTAAACGGATTGAAAATTTTAGTTATTTATTTAGTAGCAGAGGTCTACATTGTGACTTGACAACTAGTGAGAATCCAAGCCCCAGCCCATACATGCATCAGTATGCCGGGCAGGATTGTGTAATCTCTTAAAGGAAGCAGGATTTCACATACGATCTGTTTCTGCTGAGTGCCACAGCTGTTCATACAGGCTCCGTGCAGTTCCGTGCAGTTCCTACTGCTTAAGTAAATTCAGCAGTAGGAGATTTACAATTTGCCTAGTCTGTCTCATTGACACATCCTGACCGTATTGTATTGGGAAAGCGAATCTTTCCGGGAATGAGCAGTGTAACCAGAATCTCCAGTTTGTTGGTGACTACAAGGTAGAGAGAAGTGGAAGTATTGCATCATTCTATCACACAGGCCAAGGGTGAGCCACAGACAAAGACTAGAGTGTGTAGATAATAAAAATAACACAGACGGTTGCATCAATGCTCTCTCCAAAATGTAGACATTTTTGGTGCAGAGAATGAGGAGAATAGAATGCCTCATTAGGTCCATCAGATCCATAAATAGTTGGCAACACAACCCGCCCTGACGGGCGATCATCACTACTCTGATTGTAACTGGAGGTTTAATGCTGGCGGTGGGGAAAGGGGTGGCTGAATACAGCTTCCCTCTGTTATCAATCTTTCAAGCGAAGAGAGAGAAACTGGCTGAAAGATAAAACAAAATGTTAGAGTAAAAAGACTGTTGGATAACTGAAGGACACACGGCTGAGAGGGAGTAATAAATGAAGGACAAGGATGGAGGGAAGCTTCACTGAGTTTCATTTCACTTATTTTCATTTGAACACTTAATAAAGGATAATGCCGATAAAAGGAGGATTTCTTTATTGTACAAATTTTTCCATTTCTTACATCCGTGTGCCTGCAAATGTTTAAAACAGTTCAGCACAGGACGAGGACGAGCGAATTGATGGTGAAATCGCACTAATCAATCCCTACTGGCAACGTTCCCATATTGTAATGTGCAAAGCCTGAATCAATCACAATTAAACCCCCAGACTGTGAGACTGGAGACTGTGCCCAGAACGGGGATACGGGGTCCACTCTACAATCCTCTGTCCTCATCACTTTGTTCGTCCAAGTCAGCTGGTTCGCAAATGCTAGCGAGCACCTGCGCCAGCTAGCCAGCGAATATTAGCCATGTCCACTGCTGATGTCAACTAATACATAACCTGTACTCATATAGAGGTCATCGCCTGTTTCGCACCAGGTGGCCTCTTTTTATAACGTCCATGTAGTGCGCACTGTGTGTTCGGAGGGGCAGGAAGTGAACTTGGCTCTAACAGCCAGTGGCAGCACTGTGGTGGTGGGCACATATAGACAAAATGACAGAGATTGCACTGTTCAGTAAGGTTAGTTCACTGTCACACACAACCAGTCAAGATGAGTCTATAGACAGTTACGGTTTGTTTGTTTTTTACTGTTCAGGTCACTGTACAATCTTCTGGCTGTCAGCTCGAGTCAGCCTGGACAAACAGCTTCAATGAACAGAACTTCATGTTAAGAGAAAAATGCTACTCCAATATAATTTAAAGGCTATGATGTCATGCTGAATACACGTTATTACTGTTTTTTATTACTTCTGTGTTGTTTTGCTCCAAAGAAGGCCGGCCCACGCACATTCCAATTTCCAAAAGCTGACATAATTAATCAGACTCACCCAATGTCGATGAGCGGGGGCTTCCCGTGACTTCTCTTGTAGCACAAGAAGAGCTCCGGACTCTTGAGGCTGCCATGATTCAGGTTAGCCGGCTGGCCACCGTACGTGCTGTCGATACAGGTGAAACCCTCAGGCACGCTTTCGCCTGCTGACTTGTTAATGACGGCCAAGTCAGTGATGGGTGCCTTGGGGCCACTGGATTTAGTCTCCGAAAGGTCCTGCTCCAAGGGCGTGGACTTGTCTGTCAGCCCGGCCACCACAAAGTAGTCAGTCACACGGTGACCCTTGTCTTCAATCATGGCTGGATGTACCTGAAAAGTAAGAAAATTAAGGTAAATTGTGGCATCATGCAAATTTGAATTCCAAACCATTAAATTGTATTGTTAGAAGTTACCAACACATTAATCCGCTCAGGACTAGAATAACCAATAGGTTGGCCTTTAGGGTTCACTCATGTGATTGCAGTCAGTAAAAAGTTACTGAAAGGACCAATTTGGGACTAAAGTTATGCAGGTGCTGTGGTATTAATACATTCCTGCACCTTTATTTTAAATCTAATCTCCTCCTAACAGGCCTTTACTTCAAACATCCCACAAAGCTCCATTTAGCACTAACCAATCTAAAATCTTAACCCTGTTTTCTTTGACTTAGCTGGGATCTACTTTTGTCTTGTGATGTTATCAATAGCTGGTGGTGAAGCTCCGGTGCATTTACTTAAAACACGCTGTGGGCATTTAGGTCAAAGCCATAAAGGGCATTGTGTGGGACTGAAAGCAAAGCTGTGGTGGCAGTCCTTAAATCCCATTTGGGAGCGAGGGAGGGACTACCCATGCAAACATACCTAGAATGCTAAATAATACTGCGTGTAAGGGGTCCTCCGAACGCAAGTAGTATGGACAGAGTGGATTTGTTGTAACTCACACACATTCTTCTCATTGTGTATCACAGCAGTGATTCAACGCTGAGAGAGTTAAAGCTTCAGAGAACCATGGGAGAACAGCTGAGTTCAGAAGAATGTTCAGAAATGCCACCGTGTGCATAAATCAAACACACACCAAAGTCTTCTGAGAACTTTTGAAATTTGATCCTAATTTTAGCCTGACTTACAAAAATTTGAATTCATAAAGCACTCGATACAATGGTTGGAGCTGTCAGAAAGGAGCTGTCAGATTTTGAACTCGGTAACAGTGCTATCAGTGACAGGATCCTCATACACGTCTTGCAGCAAAGAGCTTGTTTTCAGGATTGTGTCTGCAATGCGGTCGTATCTTATTAGGCGGGTCATAATGCTATTAAAGCCAGTGTCTGTGTGTCTGAGCTCCATGGACAAGCGTCATGAACTGGGCTCTGCTTACGCTACCTCAAGAGACAATCTGATGACTGAAATGATTACAAATTCAGATTAAGATGCGTTGACATCAACAAAAGTAGCCGAGTTGGCATGTAGGAGTTTATCCAGTCTACAGTTTTGATGTCTAGAAACTTTCTTGGCAGATTTTACCTCATGAAAATGTCACGACTCTAAGTATTGCATTGACACTTTGCTAGCTGTGACCGTAAACTGATCAGAATGCCAATAAAATAAGATCATATTGCATTCTGTGCACACACTAAATAAAATGTGGATACAGATCCAATTATAATGCAGCGTGACTACTACAATACTGACTGTGGAATCTAGTGTTACATTGTAATTGAGACGACGTACCTATCAAATAATAATTTATAAATTACTCCAATTACTGCTTCTGTAGGCCTGCGTGCACCACATAAGTGCATCACTCACTCGGGAACCCTGCCAAAATCACAGATACACAAACTAGTTTTATAGCCATCTATTAATACACATTCGCTCAGATTTTCTTGAATTCTTGTTTATTCATTTACTCAGACATGAATAGAAATCTTTGTCTATTGCCAATAAAAAAGCACTTCACTTATGAAAGTAGCCGCCAAAAATGACAGAAAGCAAATGGTTGTGCATAAAGCAAACACGTCCACGTCATCTTCAAGGGAGGTTAGGAACCACACAGGAAGTTCAATTTTTCCAGCAGTGAGTCAGCTTTGGTAGGAAAGAAAAAAAAGCCTCTTCAAACTGTGACCCACAAGCCCACAGAAACAGTCATAGTGGATTTCATGATGCACGTTTACATTGTACTGTACTGTATTGTGCTTTTTGGTGTATTAGTGTATATAACTCAATCAACACTGCATCCACAATATGAAGATTTTGAGAGGTGCCTGGGTCTAAATGCAGCTGGATACTATGTGTAAAAAAACTGCTCCAGTGATGACACCTATGCAACTAATGTAAGATCTCCAGAAGGCTAAAGACGACCAAAAATTAATTCAAAAAGAGGTGAGAAAACTTAACAAATTGTAATAGTGAATGAAGCAAGGGGCTGCATTGTACTGGACTGAATCTGATAGTGGCTGACCTACTTCCTGTTCATAACCACATTCTAGTATCTGCCAAACAGACAACTGATAGGAATCTCAAAACAGTGCCGTCTCCAGAGTAACAGATCGGGGTTCTACCAGGACAAAAGTGCAAAAGTCGTAGATCAAACATGTCACACAAAAACAGTCGGTGGTGACATAAGTTATATATTTATACATGAACGTTCCAGTCCGTGTCATAAACACCAAGAAACAGGAACAAATGTGAGCTATACAAACTGTTTGGTGCTTTCCAGCATAAGCCAGTAACTACTCGGTAGAGTCTGTGCGTGGAGGCACGCACGGTAATGTCCACTGGCTGCAATACAGCGCAGGACATCCGCTGGCTTGTGCTGTGGAAGGAGTAGGAGGAGTCACAATGACCTTCCTGGGAAGGAAAATTATTCTGCTGCAGCAAGAGACAGCTGGGACAACCAACACTTTCCACTCAATCTCCACCACCAAAAAATTATCTACACTTCAAGTCTGCATCCGATTTCATATTTCACAACACGGCACGTAATGAACATGAAGCATCAGCAACATCTTACACAAGCATCAAGCAGCTAACACCGTGTTGTTTCACGTCCAAACTGACCTTAAAAAACTTTTCCACAAACAACAACGACAATAACAAACAGAGAGCAAATACCTGAGTGAAAACGCTCTGAATGTAACAACGGCGATGGCGTACCCGATCACTCCCACTGTTCTTTGAAGAGGTTCAGCTGCTCCAGTGGAGCGGAATAGAAAACTCAGTTGGCAATCCCAGTACCAAGGCTGTGGAAGAAATATCAAAGAAAATACCTCCTCTATCCTGTCTTTCCTTCCCCTGCTTGGGAATTTTTTTTTTTCCATTTTAATGTGTTGACAAGTCATTTCACAGTCCACATGAGTATTCACTTCTTACATGGGACTTAACAGTATGGTTTAGCTTTGTTTTGATTGTTTCCTAACACAGATAATTACCCGTACGGGCAATGTTACTTCAAAAGAAACTTAAAAAACCCAAACAACTCCAGATGTGTCTTTTTGCAACACAATGAGGATACGTGTGTCATTCCTTCAACAATCATACCACTGTTGTCCATGTCTTACTTTAAGGTGAGACACAAAAGACATCTGGAGACAGATTTCTTATTCTGAAAAGAGATTACTGCTTTTGATTTACTGACATTTGCTTTAAAGGAATAGACGCTAAATATTTCCTCACCAAATATGAGCCACCAAATGAACTCCAGTGTACAGCTCCCTGGATATTGCCATGCTAAAACATACCTCAGATATTCCCCACAAACCCCAAAACACTTGTTAGATACATTTATTACACCATTATATACATGTGGTTCAGCAACCTCAGAGAAATCAATGAATTATTCATTGTATTAATGCATTTGGGTCTTTGAGAGAGAGTTTAATGGTTTTGTTAAGCGTCCAAGTCAGTGTGCGGATTATTGACCAACCCAAGAAGCCTTATCTATGCATTACTGTGACATTAGCTGCAGATTTATAAGGGGGCCTTGGCCTTCTCTCCTCTTTGTGGCTCATCACCCATTTCCAATAAGATTATCCTTTTACACGGAACACAATAAACACAACATAAAGTCCGATCCTAAAAGGAAAGAAAACACACAAACTTTGGATATGAAACAGATTTAGCAACTTGTACTCATATGTGTGTATTGTGCAACTCATATTGTGTAAGAAAGAGCATCAGATTAGGCCTTGGTACTTCGATATGAAATGACTCTGCTGACAGAGATCATCAAATCATTGATAATCTAATAATTCAATGTGTTCCTGAAGCTGTGAAGTCTTTAATTCAAGTAATAGGCAAATTTTCTCACAAACATCTGCTTATGAATGTGATAATGTTGATGTGAAAATGGGCCAGCAACCATGTGGTCTATATAATAAACCAACAAGTCTTTATAGAAAACATCAAAATACACCGACAACCAGCTCAACTAGTTTAAATTCCCCACTGAACCACAAACTAGGCTACCGGTCACACATATGTCCCCAACAAATACCTGCCCCCATGTACAAACACCAGATAAAGGCACAAACACAGTAAGCGTGAGTAAGTGATTGATATGGGTGGGATTATGAGTAGTATTTTTATGACATATGATACAGTAACATTTCATGGTCTTGGACTTTATCCTTTGCTGTTCCCAGTCGCTTATAGATCACGGTGAATGAATACTAACTACATTATCAATGTCACCTTTATACAACATGGACGATTTGAACAAACACTGGCATTTAACACCATACAGCTCAATAAAAACTAATGTGTTTTTATCCTTATCCTAACATAACAACAGTTTTCTCCTTTGGTCCGTTATACTCTTTTGATGTCCTCATTATCCACTATGATCTGTACTATCGCTACGCTGGATGGCAAGATTTCATCACCATCCTGATCTGATTGCTAAATATGTGAACGCATGGCCAAAAAGCCAAGGTCGATAGGTTTTGTCAGTGGTGAGCTGAATCCATTGGTAACATCTCCCCTGAATACACACCACCAAATTTTGACAAATATTGCTTTGTGAATAGCTTGTGAAAGACAAACACTGATGCTACCATGGCAACTGAGTCCCAACAATGCCAAGCTGTGTGCCCCTGAGCTGCAAGTCACTCTGTCTCAGGAAGCTGATCTGCACATACGAGCGCCGACGTGCTTCGTAATGCACTTTCCATATATGAAGACTGCAAAAAAGAAATAAAAAAACAAAGGCCACTGTTTCAGTTTTACACATACGGTAAATAAAGGGGAAGGTAAGCCTTGTTTTACCGTCCACTTTAACATCTGTCAAGCACATAAAAGATGGCCGTGGCAATAAACAGTGATTGTGTTGAATGGAGGACTTGACTAAAAACCACTAAGCTATCGTAAATAAATGTGAAAATAACACAGGGGATTTTCTGTCCTTGAGCACCATTTGTAACCGCATTCAAGCAACAGAAACATTCAGAACAATCCTTTAATCTCAAGGCAAAAGTTTCTTCAAAGCAGAACAAATCGTCTGTTAAAGTTCCATCATTTTAAACGTGGGCTTGTAACTTGAGCCCCTGCCTGTAAAGGTTTTGCACAGCCCCTCCCTCCCCATCTGAAAACCTGTTCCTGGGTTACTCCCTTTCCCTGATGATCAAGTATCAAGCTCTTTGTCTGGGCAGCAGTGGGGTCAGGGCAGTCCAGGAAAACACAATACTATGGCGCTGTAATGGCTGGATATTCTTACTGAGCTCCGACCTCTGAGATGCATGATTTGAACAGTTTACTTACTGACTGAAATTAACTGTGACTTGGCCTGCAGGCAAAATAACACAGTGAGGGACACACTGTGCCTCTTTACACGCACATTGATACACTGAGTAAAGCAATAAATGGATTTTAAATCCAACTATTGGCTATGATGTACTCAGACTAAGACATCAAGATTATGCAACCGTGACTCAATTTACTCAATCGGCTTTGATGCAGGCCGTGCGTCACCTGTCCTGCTTCCACTTGTAAGATGATCCAGAAACATCATCTTCACTCATCAAAGTATGCCTCGTGTATCACATTTTACACAGCTAACACACTGTCAGTCTTTATCAGTATAATTTCAATATCAATGCTCTGATCCCGACATCACAAATCAGATGTAAAAATTTACTTCATTTTTTGAATAAACGTTTCAAACAAATAAACAGACATTACTCTAACCGGCATCTGTTCTAAAATCCTAAAAGGGCAATTCCTAGAGGCGAGTCCTCTTGTTTTCCTGAGCACTAGAGTCTCCTTTCTTGGCTGTTGCACTGGTCTTGACTTGCCTTCAAGCAGGCCAAAGGTTGGCTATGCAGCCGAACAATCCTTCAGGGCGGACGAAAAATCTAGCTGCCATAAATACGGCAAGGGAGGTCCTACTTGGATGCCTGTCTGCCAAACCTGATGTTTGCTTAGTTTCAACACTTGTGCGGTGTTAATGGCATTCACGTGGCTAGCCCCGTAGTCTCCAAGCTCCCACATTCAGTTCATCCAAAGCCAAGAGCAACAGAGGGGCAAAAAGAAAGAAAGAACGACATAGATAGACATAGAAACACATAACGTGGAAACCCCTTACTCCATCCCCCATGAACTGCCAGACCGTGATCTCATCCCTTTCACACAAAAGAGCCGGGAGGCTTGCTCCCCAGGGGTAAAAGAGGCAGTTTGTGCATGTCCTCATGCACAGGTTGTGCGTAATGCTGGACAACAGAAAGAACTGTGTCTTTCTCAGTTATTTTAGCAGTAGCCTGCCATGCAGATCCACACACAGTTGAGACAGCAGCTGTGTATGGCACACACATACACACACACTAAATAACAATGAGCAGCCAATGACGTCTGCGCCAATGATCTTAACAAGGAGCAGGCCGAGCTCACAGAGATTAGGGAATCCTGCTGCTCTCTAGTAACAGGTGTACTAAGATGGTACCTGGACAATACGGACTCTTCAAAACATTAACAGGATATACAGTCATAAGAACGCAGTAAATTGACATTCTGGACTGCTGATCATCGATATGTCCTAAAACTATGATTTACATGTCTCAGTAGAAGTTCTGTAGGTGTAGCATGAATTTTTGAGCGATTTATTCATGCAACAGAGATAATGAAAAGCAGTGAAGATTCCTGACTTACCCAGGAGACGATTGAAGAGGAGAAAAAAAATTATCCAGCTAAGAGCAAATAGATGTCACTTCAAGATGTAATGGCCTCAGACCCATTCTGCTCTCAGCTCTGGTGACAGCTACATAGTTTTAGCTGCCCGACCGGTGTCTGGCTCAAGTGCCACTCAGTGTTCCTGGCTTTGGAGGATCTGCAGAGGCAAAGTGGCCCTCCCTGCCACCTGTCATCACAGTGTGCTGTTAGTGGCGTACGCCAGTCTGAATACAAGGTGCCAATGAGGTGACAAAACCTCTATTTTACAAGGCAACGACCACAGAAAAACCAAGTATGCTATTTCTGGTGAAACACTGGTTTGTAGGAGGAATAAATAAAATGGAAGGCAGATGACATTGGTCTGACTGAATTCATATGGAGCCAAGTATGCCTGTGCATAGTGAGGGAATACTTCAGCCTGCTAATTAATCTTTACAGGGTGGCGTGAAGAGACTAGCAGAACTCAACAAAACATAGCGCTGACAATAATACAAAAAAAAATACATGTGATGGGGACGGGAAAATGACTACAATTCAACATTTTCTCTTCAGAGTGTTGGAGTGCTCAGTCTGTCTGCACTCAGGCTGCCCGATAAGCCTGTGTGATAGGCTGGCCTCATCATATCAATATGCTAACAACGTCTCTGAACAAAGCCACAAGCCAACGGTACTCTGTCTCTCAGTTGGGTTTATTTAACCCCAACACCTGTTTGTTAGACCAAAGCGGTGTGGCAAGAAACAGAAATCATTTTCATTTTAAGGCTGTCAATTGCTGCCATCATCGGCCACTGAATAGCTTAGGGATGCAATTAGCCCTCATAAAGTAATATTTTTCCAGATGAAATGTTCATCCTTTGAGCTGAAAGCTGTTTGAATTGACTGATATCAAAATTGGCATAAAATCTGAAGAAATTGAATCATATGCTGAAATATTTCATTCCGAAGGATGACAAAGGAATACTGATTTGTTATTGATTCATTTATTGTCTTGTAATAATAATGACCTTTTATCACCATTTAGTCTATAAAGTCGATGGGAAATATAAGAAAAAACATGTGAGAAGTTCTAAACGACATCTATTTGGCAATGAACTAATGACAAATGGTAAATGCCAATTCATTAATAGAATATAAGAATTGTATTACAAATGATTATTTGGAATTATAAATGAAATTTTGCACGACTTAAATGACTGGCAATATTTGAAGAGTTTCTGATCATTTTTTCTGTCCAAGCAATATAAAAGTGACTATTTAAAATCGAGAAACAGTCAATTTGAATTTGGTAAATTTGATAAATCCCAACGTCTAAAGCTAAAATGTTCTACTTTTACTTCATAGCTCCATCTGGGCCTTTTGTTACACTTGATTTTCTCAACAATGATGGTCATGTGACTAAGAAGGCAGGTGTGTTTACAAAAGAAGCTGACACATTTTAAATGTTTGCGGTGCGGTGTGCTTGGTGTCAAAAACAGCCACTGCCTGCACAGCCAGTCTGCTCCAACTCCTTTAGGACTGATCATTGAATGCTTTGACATTATTACAGAGACACAGAACTACAATGTGGTGAAATGATTTAATATTTGCTTTTCAGAATTAAAAAAAAAAAAAAAACACCTTCAGGAAGTAAAAGATGAGAGGCAGCAGAGCAGTGCCAGGTCTCGGCTCAGCAGAAACGTCACAAGACTGCCTCCCTTACCTCGAGCGTGACAGCCCGGCAGACAGAAAGCATTCTTTCCACTCTGAAGCAAGGCGAGAGAGGGCAAACTCATTGCCCTTGCTAACTAGCTGAGTTAGAGTAGACACAGATCCATCATCTAGGCCGAGTGAAAGACGAGAACAAAAAGACTGCAGAGACCTCACAAAGTACAAGGGTCCAAGAGGAGGAAATGGTTTACTTTACAGGGATTTCAGATGGATTACATAATCCTCATTGTGTCTCTTTGGCTGGAAACGACATTCTGGAGTTAATATGTCTCAAAATATCTTAACAGGTGGGTGTGAGCCAAATCACTTGCAATGTCACCGGATTGAATTCAGCTCAGACTCTCTTGCGTGTCACCGTCATATCATTGTATCTGCAGCCATTTCCTTCTGCATCTTAACTTTAAAAAAATAAAAAATAACCACGCAAAAGCATTTGCAATGAGAGATAGTGGGCAGTGTCTTGGGCACGACAGTGAATACAGGTGGGTGTAGTCAAGTACAAAAACATTCCTCCAGAGAGATTCAAAATATTATTTCACACAGAGAAAAGATATGCGGATCTTTTTAAATACCTTTGCTCAATCATCAACTGCACTATGCGGCATTGCAGTAATGGCTGGATTTCAGATACTACTTGTGTCGTCCGAGATTATAAATTGCTGGTTCTCTCAAACTTGTCATATCCTATTTGACTTTTGCTTAGGTAATCGCTGTGCCCTTCAATTGCCTGCCGCTGCCCCTTTGGCCAATCGACGTCCTCTCCATGGTCACCTGACAGAGCCTTTGGACGAGCAATGGTGACAAAGTGCAAGTTTAACACACACAAAGCCAGGGTGCAACCGTGACCCAGTTCATACCTGCTGTAACAGTCAGCAGAAGGCACCACTCACTCCACTCCCTTTTTGCCAGAGCAAGCCAAGGTTGAAAAAGATTCCAGCTGTGTTTCCGTGGTTACTCCTTTTAAGATTGGTGTTCTTGTAGTAACTATGGGTGTCAATACACCTAAATGGAAAAATGAACGACTGTTGGTGAAACAGAAGAGGAAGCACCGTCCTCGGCTATGCTGAGACTTGTGCCAAAGCTGTCATAGCTCCGACGTCACATGCATGTCGTGAATCACTAAATAGTGATGGGAATCTGAAATGGAGATCACTCTGCTGCTTTCAGGGTATTACAAAGCCACGACTGGAAAACCCTCAAGTGCTGAGGTACAGATATGTGAACACGTTGCCATTGGATTCAATGGTATTTGTGTCTACCTCCAAGTCAAGGCTGCTCACTACATCATCAACTTCGTCTGAAGTATGAATAGAACCACTGATTCTCAAAACATTTGAGAAACATACAGTCAATAACAAACCCCAAACAAAGACCCCAAGAAAATAGCAAACAAATGGACCTCAGCATCATCAATGCTTAAAACATAAACTCTAAAACCAACTAAGAGAACCAGGAGGAGGAGTCATCTCAGTTAATGCCTGAGCAGTAGGCTGAAAACACCCTCATTCTGAGCCAGACAAGTGTTTAAAAATACAAGGATCTGTATCTTCAATTCAAATATAAGATCTGTTCCTTTTTAGAGCGTCCAAACCTGCACTAATGTACAGCATGTGTCATGTTTGCTGCCTCAACTAAATAACAAATGAAGACAGAGAATAATAAGCACGTATCAATGACATTTGGGGTGGAATAAAGAACGAGCATCATGTGCAATGTGCACCTGTTAAAAGATACCAGGAAGACAACAGAATTGAGGAAAGTGGGGACATCCTGGTCAAAGGAGAGTGAGGAGCAGAACTCCTAATCGAGCAAGTAATAAGGGCATCTTACCCAACGGACGTATCTAGATACAACATCAACAACAGCATTTGCAGCAATTCCATCAAATAGAGCCCATCAGCAGAGACAGGTTGTTGTGAATTTCCACTTCCTTTATTTCTGACCTCAAATGGCAAGAGAATGAAGTGTGGCTCTGCATTTCCTTATCCCGGGTAGGCGTCTTTCGCAGGCTGTGTGCAAAAGCTGCAAAACGCTCACAGCGTTACAATGTGTGTGTATGTGTGTGTGTGTGTGTGTGTGTGTGTGTGTGTCTGTCAGCAAAAGGCAGACACCTGCAAGGTTAGCCAGGCTCCAGGAGAGCACAGGCTGATTATCTGGCGTCAAGGAGGGCCGGGGCGGGAGGGGAGCCGGTGTTATATTCCCAACTGTTGCATCCGACCCATAACTAGGTCAACTTTCTTGCAGGAAAAGCTCTGCGGCTTTCACAATACAAATGCCTTCCGTTTGTCAACCTGTGCGGGGATACGTGGCTGTTTTCTGCACCCGCACGATAAAAACTAGGGAAGAAACCGAGCTAAACGCGCATTTGCCGCATGTAGCCAACACTACTTTTATATTCTTAAAACAACCTTAAGAGTTAAAGCACAAGTTCCGTAAAACACAGAGTGCGTTCGTTTCTCTCCGTACCAGAAAATGCGGGCACTTACCAGCTGTTTACACTACGCCGAGAGACAATGTTGACATGTAGGCAACTTGCTGTTTTTCCCCGCTTCGTGTATTCCGCTGTTGAGTTCGAGCAAAATAAACCGCGCTTAAACGGAAAAGCAGACGCAAAATGCAGTCAGGCGGAGTCTGGAGAAACTTTGCTGCCACTTCTTCATCGCACTTTCATCTGAAGTTGTCAGCGGAGGCGGGCGCCATGTTTGTGTGTGAGCTGATAGTTTGGTTGGGGCTTTTCTTCCTTAACGTTTGTTTCCGAATGGAACCGCCCAGAGGAGAGGAGAGGCTTCAGTCTGCTGACAATCACATAACCTTTCCTTCCTTCTGGTATCGTCGGAAAGATCAGAATTATTAAAAATGTGCACCTGAACGTACCAAAAAGTCCTAATCAGCATTGGAAAATACAACATTTTTTGTATGACGCTTGTATTGACGAGTCGTGACATTATTGGCAAATATTATGTATTCCCAACGATCCCATTTGCTTAGTTTTTGAAGGACAAACATCTATGTGCTTTTTGCAATCGTGTATCCAGAGCCAAATAGTCATCTTGTTTTTTTCCCCCTGACCAACGGTACTCGACTTCGCAATTTTAATTTCTGAACTTGGAAAGGGACGTTTACGAGGGACACGTGAAGGTAGCATCGGCCTGCGTCCGAATAAAAGTAACTTCCGGCCTGGTTTTCAAAGCAAAAGCCTCGTGTTGAAAACAAAAACGTTTTTGGATTATACCATCGTCACGATCGCACGGAAGCGCACTAACAACCAGGTGCGCAGGTCATTCCCTGTATTTTTATCACTCGAGCCACTGATATTTATTCTCTCGTTCCCAAATTTAAAGATGAATACTGGCGGAACACAACACGTTTTCAAAACTTAAACTAATTTATCGTGGTTATAGTAAACAGGAGTAATGGCTGTATGAGGAAAATGGAAAGGAGAAACATTTATATATGTACTTATACAAAGTTCAATGTTTGTGTCCGAAATTGGTTGGTATTTAGTATTATTTATACATGTTTTTATCTTTCATGTCATTGTATACAAATTTCTCCATCCATCTAGTAAAATTGCTTTACTTCCGGCGCCTTTTTTTTTTAGCTGTCTTGACTCACCGGACATGTAAACGCGTTTTTTCCCATACCGCCCTCCAGCTTAAAATAGCAGAAAGTACAGACACAGCAGCAACAGGTGCTTCTAAAAAATGGAAAGTTTTCATGTTTTGCCCTCTTTAATAACCGACTGCTTTTACCGCGGCTGGTTATTATGCAACTAAACATGCAGTTTCATGCCTCCAACAGTCTACAGCTGAATTTAATCAAGATATTTGAAATAAACACCCTATATTCAATTTTAAATATTTAATGCAACAATGAAAAACACTTGGAGAAATCTAAATTGATACTTACAAGTGACGTACAAGATTTCTGTACAAATCTATGACCAAGATGGCCCACTTCCATTGTTTTCTATTTTAACCTACCAAATGATTCAGAAGTGAGATACAAAAAGTATCTCTATTTATCTGTCCTGCAAACTATCAGTTATACCATTTTCACCACAATTTACTTGGAAATGTCCTGTCATAAACCTAAAAATACCACTTAGCAACATGTATACCCAGGGAAGTTGATACCTATTGGATACATTTATGAAAAGACCTTGTACTTAGAAAACATTTTGATGTGTAGATATGAGATGTTAATCAAGGGGGAAAATGTCACATTAAAAAAAAAAAAAAAAAAATTGCACTCTTAATTCAATTCTACTTTCCTTCACAACATAGGCATTATACAGAATATTTATAGCAGTTCTAAACATGTATGTTGTAATGAGGAAATAAGACATTTCAGTTTTATTAAATCAGTTCACTTCATTTTAAATTAAAACCAATATTTTCAAGCCCTGAAAATTCATTTCAGTGCTTATTGGGTTATTTATTTTTACAGTTATGTACAAATGTGTTAAGACAGACACATATTTTAAGAAGTCAAGTATCAAAAGTGGTTATGAGTTACGGTAGTCAACACTTCATGTCATCTATTGGGGAGAAAGTGATCAGTTTAGGAAGGCTATACTCGTGCCTGTTCTGGTGTGAGGGACTCTCCAAAGTGTCCAGATCCAGTGAGAAAACCTTACTGTTTCCGTCTGATGTTGGAGTCTCCTTCAACCAATCTTTATCGAATCTAGTTTCCTCCTGATGCAACACAAGGCACTCCGCTGTTCTCTTCTCGTTTTCCAAAAAGGAAACGTCTTGGCATGCCTGCTGGATCAGAGCCTCATGTGTGGTTCGTGGTGTATGCTTTGTCTCAGTCTTCAAACCAGGGATATGAGAAATGAGCGGCTCCTCATCTTCCTCAGTATCTACAGCTTCCATGTCCAGGCTCAGTATACTGTCACCACTTAGCATTTCAGGAAGGGTCTCATGGTCCAGACTGAAATGGACTGCACTGCTGCCTATGCAACTTGAGCTGGAAAGGGACTCCATAATAGACACATCAAAGGACAGAGAAGATTTGGGGAAAATCCCCACCTGTTTGCAAGCAGGGGGACTGCTTTGCGAAGTTGCAGAATCTGTGAAATCACAGGAGACGTTCTGGGTGAGAGCTTCTTGGAGGGGGCTCAGCGAAAATTTCTGTGGCTCACCAACGGGAGTGAAGGGCCCTGCGATGCCGTCATTGGACATTAGAGACTGACGGGATTTCTCTGCCTCGTCTTCCTCAACTGCCTTTCGCCACGAGTTCTTCACATCCATTACTTGACCATGAAACGGAAGAAAGGGGGGAGAACAAAACAATGTTAATTTGAAGTTTGAGTTTGCATGTAAAAATTTGTGTTTTTTCCAGGCAGTAAATATAATCACCCAGATGAGCACATGTCTTTAGTGAAACCTAAACTTGTGGTTTTCTTGAGGCATCCCAATTTCAGTTTGCCATGAATCATTTCCAACTTACTCAGGCTCTCAGGTGTTCGTGGCAGTTGTTTTCTAGTAGAGAACGGATCTCCACGAAGAGTGCTGAGAAGATCTTCTAGGTCCAGACCTTTGGCCATGCCTTCTACAGGGCTGGTGGTAGTTAGAGCATCTGCAAACTGATATGCACACCAATTTTATAAAGATCGGCAATTACAATATGTGTCCTTGGAATCACATTAAATTGAAAAGCAGTAAAGTCAAAACCAGTCAGTATTAAACTAGAGGTAGTCACAATTAGCAACCACTAGAATAGACAACCTCACCTCATTTACAGGCATCAGATCTTTGTACATTGGAGAGAATTTGTATACATTCGATTCTTCTACAATAACCACTTCTACAATAATACCAATAAGCCATGTTTATATAAATAAAGTTTTATCAAATTACCAGCTGGGATTTTCCAAGATATACTTATTCACTGATAAACCTTACTTAGGACTGATGTCACAAAAACCTCTAAAGTAGATTCATACACAAGCAAAGATAATTTAGATATAAAACTGCTGAACCTTTGCAACTTCTGTTACAATAAGTCATAAATTTTACCTGACTGGCTAAGTTGTCACATTCCAAATCTAATATCTGAGTCTTATTCCTTGTGACAGGCGCCTTCGGATGAGCATTCATTGTTTTCTTCACACTGGCCTAAAAGAAAAGTGTAGGATTTTGTTAACAATGGTTTGCGTGTGGAGTTGAAAAAAATTCAGAATTGAAACCATTAAACAAGACTTCAACAAAACTGAAAATACAGAACTTACCTGGAGCACTGGCGCTGAAGGTGTCCTGCAAGGCGGGGATGGAGGGGCGTCAAAAAGCCAATCAAGGGAACTATTTGCTCGTGATGATGGTTCAGGGGTAGGAACAAGCGTTTCAGCCTTTTCAATCTTTGCCGGCCGTAAGCTGTTTAAAAAAAACAAACCTTGATTTGTCCATTGAATGTTACACAGTGCTACATTACCTACAGCATTTTTTCTGGGTGTTTAACTTCTACTTCCTATGTTTGTTCTACACACCACTGTATCTCTATAAATCGAATAATAACAGGGGGCGTGTCTGCTCCGTATCTGTCCGAGGCGATTTCTCTCAATTCGCCGCGGTCATCAGAGAGCAGGAATGCTATAGGGAGGACTTGTGACGGACAGGTTATTGCTTAGACTGCCCAGGTATCTGCCTCCCATCAGTAGCTCAAAAGCCAACCAAGCACATTTCAAACTTATACATTTCAAATCTTAAACCATCATTAAGAATCTTTCCTTTACCTCTTGAGGTTAGAGTAACTAGGGTCGACTCCTTCCAGTAATTTGCTGTCTGCAGGCTTCTCCTCTGAAAGTGATTGTGGTAGAGTTTAAGAAAAATATCCTAAAGACATCATTTTCATGTGGGAATTAAAATCAATGTTATTTTTGGCTCACCAAGAAGTCTAGCAGGGTACTGAGAGAAGACACCATTTCTGTAAATTGCTTCAGATGCCGGTTTAAAAGACAGAGGAGCCATTGGTGAAAGGAAAAGTAGAGCCTAAGGGGAGAGAGACAATTTTGCAGCCACATTTCATTAAATTATACGCAATCTGTACAGACAGATTAAAATTAGTACAAGACATGCACTAAATACCGACAATATGGGGGAAAAAAACTATCCCATCTTCATACTATGTACAGTTGATTGATGAGCCTTTTTCACGCTATTTGCTGACCTGGAATTAATTTTTATACAAATTCCAATAAACACTTACTGGATCTTCATTCAGAAAAGAGGGCAGGGGTACTTCCTTCAGAGTGTCAATCCACTTCCTGTTCCACTCTGCCTCCAAGTCCTTAATGGCACTCCTAACCTCAGGAATTTCTTCTTTGGAAATCTTCTGTCTGAGGGAAAAAAACACAGTGTGGGGAAAAATGTGGTACTCCCATCATTTCAGCGAAAACTTCATTACAACCACAGCTCTGAAGCCACAAATAACCATTATGTTGCATATTGAATAAATCCAACAAAAACTGTGAGCATCATGGAAAACAAATATCCTGAGGAGATCACCTACTAAATACATCAGTTATAGAGGGTAAATGATTTGATGACATTAGTTGAGTGTGTGGCAATACCTCAGGAGGTTTAAATCTTGCAGGGCACGTGCCATCTGCTGACATTTTTCCTGCAGGAGATGTGGACTGAGCTGGGGTGCGGGTGTACAGGCAACCCGACAACGTTCATCCTTGAGGAGCTGTAGAGCTTGGTTCATCAGCTCCAACACACACAGGAGGTTTAGCTGGCCTCCCTCATACACATTTCCTTCACTCAGCTAGAATACACACACACACACACACACACAAAACAAAGATACTGCCCTTTAACGACCAAATACATGTTAGCACTGATATTCAGCCCAGTTGGTAAAGCAGTACTCGCCATGCTGAAAGACCTTGTCTAATGCCTTTTACCTGATGTGGGAGCCTCTCAATTCTTTCCAGCAGAACCTGTGGAATTTTGAGGACACCGTTTGTGCCATCCAGAACATACTGGTCTACATCTCCCTTCAAAACACAGGTCACCGCATTCTGCTCCTCTTTGAGAGCTGAAAGCATTCCATCTATGGCCGACCACAAAGAACGCACCTGTGGACGATCAAAGTGTTTTTGCAAGCTCTGAAAATAAACGTCTTAGTGCCAAACAACAACTTTGGTCTTTTTATCTACAACTCATGTATTGTACAGCCCATAGCTCCTTTTTGCAATAAGGATGTATTTAGAAATAATGAGACACTCATACTTTTTGGGTCTTCTCAGTTGGGAGAGCTCCAGCTGGTGCACCATCACTGCTGTGTCGCCTGAGAAAGTGATAGACTAACTTTAAATGCATATTTTAGAAGATTTTGCAGTAATAGAGGGGGAGAAAAACATGTTCTACATACTTGAGAAGCTCATCATATTTGGCAATCTCCGTGTTTATTTCCCGCATAGACTTCACCAATAACCTTCAATCAGGAAACAAAACCTTGGTTAGCTCAGAAAACAATGAGAAGAAACTGTCATCAGCCAAGAGCTTCAAATAAATTCCTTTGTCAACAAGGAAGAAAAACATCATGGTGTATTTAAAAAAAAAGGCAAGGGATAATGACTAAAACACGACAATAATAGACTGCTTCATGCTTAGCTAAAGCCACGATCATGCCAACAGAATATAGTTGTTTGCGCAGCTGATTTTAATCACACCGATTGCAATCAAGTCACACCCGAGCCAGCCTGGACTTGGCTGCATTCAGCACTGCCTAAATGCATCCAAATTTTATTATTATAGAAATGGCATATGCTCCTAATCCAAATGCACTGTTGGATAAAGTTGCTACATAGCTGTGAATAAATGATTTGCGTGATTCCTTTTTTAGTATTCCTCTGAGAACAACTACAGTTTAATAATGCAAGTCTCTTCCACAGGGTTTTCACTAAAGATATTTGTTTTCAGCCTACACAGACAAAGAGTAAATTAATGCAGGAAGTTGTTCCTAAAATAGTTTCAAAGTGAAGTAATTTCTTACAGACTTTGTGAGGTCAAAAAAATGTATTTGCAGCATTCTTTTGTCCTGCAGTAGATGTGTGGATTGCGAAATAGCATACAGCTCTGTTTACAGGGTTCCCGAAGGTTTCAACAAATAAAGTTTAAATAGTTTGAAGACCACTTTGATTAGAATTTAAGAACCTTTTCAGGCCCATACTGGCAAAAAAAGTATGAAGAGAAATTACTATGGAAGAAGAAATAAGTCTCAGAATAACCTACATAAAAACAATTACTTAATAATACAGTAACCAAATTCAGGACAGACTGAAAGACTACGCAGTGGAAAATTGGTTAGTGTGTGAGTGTGTGTGTGTGTGTGTGTGCAGCAGGCTTCAAAGATGTTCCCCTCCACTGGTTTCAACCAAGCACTAAACATACTTTTCTCCAGCCATGCATCGTTGAATCAAGTAAGATTTTAAAACGTGATCGTGACACACTAGTAGAATTTCTCTTTTACCGCTCAACCTCCTTGGCTCTGACTGATGCCGCACACTTTTGCAACTGATTCTTCTCCAGTAACTTCACTGCAGTGTACTAACCTAGAGATTAATGGTTCATGTTGATTTCTTTCCGTACTAATTGTTGAGGGGAATTGATAGGCTATTACTTACAAATTCAAATGTCCCCAACAGAGAAGTTATCGCAATATGCAACACAGACGTTACTCCCTAATCCAATACATTTTTAAGACATATCACAATCAATTCCATGCCTAAAATTCATATTGTTTTGCCAAAATGGACTTACTGTGCTCGTCTCTGGTAATCCTGAAGAAATTGGTCCTGTTCCACAGCAGTTTTCAGAAACCTGCTATGGATCAGTTTGAGTCTCTTCACAGCTATGTCCAGAGAGGAAGGGGGCACTGCTGCGGCCTCAGGAACCCAGCTGTTTTCTAAAAACAACAATATTGAAGTTGCAATTTTCCCTCCATTATAGGTAAAAAATAAAATAAAAAAAGACGGACAAATCACATCTAATCTTGGAAAGTAGTCTGACAAGTTGATATACACTTTCATTGAGAACCCCACATGTCATGGATAACACAATAACATTTTGGTCTTCAACTAAGATCTCCGACTTGCTGTCCCTCACATAACTGAAGAGGAGAGAACAGAGTGAAGATAACTGCAAAATAAACATCAGGGCTGGGTATCCCTACTGATTTCCTGAATCGATTTGACTCCAACTCACACGGTCCTGATTTGATTAGATTCGACTCCATATCGATTCATTTAGCGATTCTGGGTGATGTCTAGTGAAATGGTTTCAGATATTTGTGGTATTTACACAATATTTTACCTCTATTTTGCACATCTTGCATATTGCTTTGCATTTGTCCAGCTCTTCTCTGTCTTCATATTTTCTACATCCAAAATGCTGCCAGACATCTGCCTTCAGTTCAGACCTGACTGAGCACTCAGTGGAGCAGCTTCTGTTATGTTTTTGTTCATCTGTCTCTCACATGGACATCTCGTTGCGCGGTCTAGCGAGACGAAAGACCCTTTCACGTAGGATGCAGTGCGCGCTGCTCTGACGCCCGTCCACGTGTGCGCCATACCGCACCGCCCACAGAAGATACAGGAAATGGCATATATTAAAGGATCGATCTTAGGATTTTATGAATCGATATCAGATCTTTCAGATGAAGATCGATATAAATCGGAAAATCAATTTTTTAAACCCAGCCCAAGTAAATATATTTCAGATCTTTGTTCTATGTAAGAACAGCAATAAAGAAAAAGACCGGATTGAAAGGCTTATCAATTCTGGAAACAGCAGATATGCAACAGATCAAACTCAATAGGACAAAGCACCTCAAAGGGAAATCAGTTCTTGGGCAAAAACAAATGGAGCCAATTTTAGTGTCAAATGTCCATTGTAAGATTGCAGGGCACGCTAAGTTCCAAGAGTAGTGAAATGATTTTCTTTGAAGTTCTACCTGTTTTGAATGTCTTCATTTCCTGCAGCATAACATAATTGGCCAGTTGAAGCATCAAACTGATAAACTTGGGGCCTCCGGGAGAGAGGAACAACGATGCAACCACTTTGGATCCTGCATTGCAGCTTTCATCCTGAAGATATAAAGAAATAAATAGATGAACAGCTTAATAAATTGCAAAATATACTGACCATTACATATTTATAAACAAAGAAGTGCCATTGTGGATGCGTAGTGTAGTGTAGTGTACAGTACAGCAGACTGGATGAGTGCATGAGTGAATGCCATTATATCAGGTTTTATATGTTGAGAATCTAAGTTCTTTTTTTTTAATCAAAAAGATATTGAACGCAACTGAAGGGGTGGGCAGTCTGTCTGCCATTACTTCTGCCACAATGTCCTAATAATTTTATGGAGTTAAATTGGCCATTATCTTGATGTTTCAATAAAGCTTTAATTTATGCCACTAAACTGAGATCACAGTGGAGAATTTGAAGTGAGACTGTGGGAACAGTACAAGTGCCTGTCGTTGTACTGCAAAACCTGTAATGCCTCTGCACCCCACGATGTGCACTGCCCCTTTTGTGGAGGTCGCAGATTGTTTAGGATCTATTGAAAAGTTGGTCGGATCTTTGTTCCCAGCTAGCCCACCCTCAATCCCCCAGCAGCTGGCTTCTCCAAGTTGTCTCTTCCATCCTCTCGTCCACTATTGCAGCTGTGATCCCTACGGTGTTTCTGTTGCTTCACATTAGGGTTTATGACTCTCATAATCAAAAAAATGGGTTCCCAGACACTAAGTCATTCATTCATCCATCCAGTCATCCATCCATCCATCCATCCATCCTTCCATTATCTATACTGCTTATCCATGATGGGGTGAAAGTGGAGCTGGAATGTATCCCTGCAATCACTGGGCAAAAGGCAGAGTAGAGATCTCGAACCCACAATCTTCTGGCTACGAGGCAAACAATGGGTCGTTTGTAATCCAGTAGAGTGGATGCTCATCGTGAGACGTCACATGAAAACTATTCATCACTAGAAAATGTATACTGCTGGTATGTATATTTAATACAGTAATTTGCTGACTTAAGTCTGCGAATTACTGGATAATTCACAGTCTTAAGACTAAAAGTGATCGGTCTTGTGCCCAGAAATGAAGCCAACAGTTAACATGTAACAACTATGTAAAGCTCTGTTTCTTACCATTATTTCTCGCAACCAAGCGCAGGTAAATTTCCTGAACTCTGCATCAGCTTTGTGGTTCAAAACAGGCCAGCAATGCCTAGTGCAACAGATATTTCTTTTAGAATTCAGAGATCGACATTGCCAAATAAGAATACAATCAAATGTGTTGGAACAACTTTACCTGTAGACATCATGAAATCGTGTCGGGTTGAGTTTCTCTAACAAGAAATGGGTCACTATGAAGAAGGCATCTTTGTTTGGTTTGTCAAACATGTACCTGTTGGCCAGAAACCATTAAAGTTATGTCCCGAAACTGAAAGCTTTTGTTATACGCACAACTCATTTATGAAAAGCCTCGCAGAGGTACAAATGCAATATTGAATTGATGGCTTACGGTCCCAGGTTGATGTGTTTCATGTTTGTTTTGCCGGTTGAGACAGCAGAGTCAGGTTCAAATCCAAGTCCCAGGAGAGCAAACCAAAGATATTTCCCGTTCTTCTTTTGAACCCATACCGGGTTCGCCATCATCCCGTCACTTTTAATAGCCAGCTAGATATCTAACCGCTAATAAAGCTAAGTTAGCCAACTTAGCTTTTAAACCCGTTTCGGTTTGTCGGCTCACATTTAACAAACTGTTACTGAACTTACACGAATTGCGATGATTAATTATACATATAAATATCTTATAATTAAGATTAAGTCCAGTGGCTTTACAGTCAGTCGTCGCCTCTGCACCAACTACAGAAACCGCCAATTTTGTTTTAGTTCACCCGGATATTATTATCAAATACTTCCTCCTTCTTGGGTTTCTGCTTTTTCTTAAATTTTTATGGCGGTCGGCAAATAACGATTTTGGCACATTACCGCCACCAACTGGTGAGGAGTATGAATCGAGCACATACAAACGTTGATTAATTAATCATAATTTCAACGCTTTTCTTTTGATAATAATATCTTTCTTCTTCTTCTTTGAACGGTTACATCCAACGTCCAAATTTCTCACATTCTCTGCGGGTTTACAGTTTTGATCAAACTGACAAACACATTTCTTGGTGCTTTTCCAGAGCTTGTTGCTGAGATCAGGGGAGGATCATGCGAGGTGATTCATCAGGAGGCTCAAGACCATCTTCTGCTGTTGTTGTGCTACTGACGATTGCCTGTGCTTGTTGATCAAGATAGTATATTTATTTTTGTTATTTACAAATTCAATTCACCTGGTTACTTCATTGATATCCAGGTGAGATTTTGCACCACTGATCGCTTTTTACCTTCCAGACTTATTACTGTGATGATCCTGTTCAATCTTACCAATTCAAGCACAGGGAACTTTGCATTTCAAGTGCCAATAAAGAAAATACCACAATGAAGTTGTTAAAAATGTAAAACTTTAAATTTGTAATGATTTTGTTTGTTTCTCGAAACCTTTTGAGCAGGAGTCAGCAATGAAACAGTATATATATTTATAGATCTAGTTGTGGAAATACACTAAGATATTTTCTGTTAATAGATCATGGGTGATGATATTTTCTATGCAGTCAGTTCCTGCAGATTTTCCTATTCCTTTTTAGGAGACAAACAGGAAATAGTTAAATGAGTGTTATTATAGAGGAATATGACTTTACATGTTAGGAATATTACATTGCTTTCTTTGATGCGGGTGACCATGTAGAATATTTCCAGGCCCGTTTATCCAGTGCTCACCAAATAGTATCTGGTACAAACATGAAACTTGCAGGACCGAGATTAAAAAATTGTCTTGTGCCGTCTTTTACATGCCATTTTTATCAAGGAAATACACGATAATGTTAAAGGACAGACAGTGAAATAATATTGTTACTTCATATCATCCATTACTTACTTATCCTCTCATTTCCAAGACTGTCAGGTTATGAAAAGGAGTAAACACAAGCTAATCAATCTCATTCAAATTTCATTTATCCTTTTTAATTGCAGTACATACAGGTCAATTCTCCATCACAAATCAAGCACAACAATGTCATAATAATTAGAAAGAAGTGCTCTTAGTGTTTGTTGTTGTTCACATTATTGCAGTTCTTTTAAAACCAGCTGGCAACACTCGCCCACTTTTGATGGTTCTGATAAGTATTTAGAAATTTGTGAGTTGACCCCCAGGGAGCGAGCCAGCTCCTTGGCCGTCTGGTCTGAAACCACAATGGTGCCCAGGGCTACCAGCAACCTAAACACAGCCTCCTTGTCTTGTACGGACTCCAGGGCTCTGCTAGCCACAGATAGGCACTGGGCCTTTGCTTCGAGGTCAGGCTGGCTGTGCAGGTAGCCTACGTAGTTTAGCACCAGAGTGGCCAGGGCGATGTGGATATTTTTGTTGCAGATGGAGGCCAGGTCAGCAACACGGCAGAGCACTGTTTCACGCTGGGACATAAGGAGAGCTCGACCATGCCTTCCACTAAAGCAGTTACATAGAGTCCGCAATGCCAGCATCTGGTTAGCAGGGCGCCCCTCGGGCCTCATCAGGCTCAGCAGGTGGTTGCACACCTGTACTCCCTCTGCTTCTCCACAGAGAGTCTCATTAACCTGTGGATGCCGCACTGCCAGCCTCATGATGTCCAGGACAGGGAAGACAATGTCTACAGTTCAGGGGGAAGGAAAATGAGCATCGTAAGTGAATTATATCAGTAATGGAGGAGCCCTGAATTTAAATATTGAACCTTTTCTTGTGCTACAGTGGATTATTTAAGAAATACAATATTCTTTGTGCTATCTTCAGCTTTTGTTTATTATGCATTGAGTTGAAAAACTGTAATTGCCACAGAACATCCCCCTGCATTTCACCCTCTCATTAGATCGTACACAAATTGTCAATCAAAATCTTAAGCGAAATGTCTATACCTTCGGGCCAATGAGAGGCCTTCCAGAGTAAGCTGATCTCCTGCATGGTCGGTGGCTGCTCGGAAGATTTAGGCCCAGAGACAGATATCAGCAATCTCTCAAGGCTTTGCAGAATCTCCTCAGAGAGTTTGTGCTCTTGTGGGGCTCTACCATTCAGTTCCTTCAGCTTGGCTGTAGTGGACAAATAGTCTCAGTTACAGCAATAAAGTTGCTGAGGACATATTTTGATTTCCTCTCAGCAAGAACTAAATATAGACAACATTTCAATGGTAGATCCAATCATATGTGGTGAACATTTGAAGCATCAAGATCATTATTTGGTCAACAGATCGATCTTTGTGCAACTTCTGTTGTCATTCTTTATTACAAACATTTATGAATATCGTGCGCAAGTACATTAAACTCATAGTTGAAATTCTCACCAATTATCTGTGGAGTACTGGCTTGGTCAAAGGTCACACCATCAGTCTTGGGGAAGTAGATGTTAGTTTGATTCTGTCTGAGGGCTGCTGAGGAGTAAGCACCTCCACCTGTTGAGTGAGGTGGATTGAGACTCAATGTGCAAGACTTAAAAGAGATACTGTAGAACCTGAATAAAAATTGACATTTAATACAAATAACTGCACATGACCTTAATACATGTCTATTGATATAAGTGTGTAGGTTTTGGTTTGATTTTGATTTCACCTGTGAAAGGATCTGCCACACCTGCAGGAGCGCTCGTGTTTGTACTTAACCCTGGAATGTAACGACCAGAGCCTGGAAGGCAAAAAACAGCGTGAAATAATATGATAAATAATAAATAATATGAAACAATATCAGACAATGTTCAGATGGCAGCAAAATCATGTGTTCTCTGTGCAATCTTTAAACAAATGTGCCTGTGAAGGGATCAGCTCCAATGCCTTCTGTGCCATCAGAGGAGCCAGGGACATAACGAGCTCCTCCTGTCAGAGGAAGAAAACAAAATCAGTAACAATTGGTTGATTTAAAAGGAAAATTACACACCAAAGCACAGATTTATACTCATGTGACAAACAAAGCATGTTTTACTCATGTATATCATTTATCTGTAAACTGCTAAGAAATTAACTGAGCCATAAGGTTTGTGTCTTGAAGTACCGTGTTCTGCCCTCTGATTTCTTTCATTTAGATTCTATCAGAACATAATATTCTGGTCTATTTGTAGTCCAGACATTCAGTCCTATTCTCTATTGTTTTACAATCTTCAGGTGTAAGGAAAGCCTGACACATAGGCACTAACGGCTGGTCCTGTCATTTGGACTCACCAGTGAAAGGGTCACCACTGCCAGGCTGGGCTGGTCCAACAACGTGTCCTTTGGTGTTCTCTATGATAAAATTGGCGACCTGGTCAAGGAACATTGGACTGAGATCATTCTTCTGCAAAAAGTTGTGTGCCGTCAGCCAGGGATCCTCTGCTACATTGTAAGGCAGCTTCATAGATGGACCCCCCTCATTCACATCGATGGTGAAGACGTAGTCATATTCCTGAGAGGAGATTAAGAGTCTTAACTGGTGGACTCATGCATGACTCATTTATGACTTTGTCTGCATCTTTAGTAAGTTTATGGTCTTACCTTCCCCTCATACATCACACTCTTGGATGTCTGTTGGTTTGAGCCTCCGACCACATCTCCGATTTTCATCCAGCGGCCATCACTGACACTCCACTGGTAGGCCTCCACTTTCTGTCCATCTTTAATTAGCCTTGTTTGTCCATCACGATTCCCTATAAATGCAAGAGCAAACAAATTCAGATTGAGGCGGAACACACATGGCACTTTCCTTATCAGTCTGAACTGTAGGATCCTCAATGTACAAGATATGAAGTAACTGACAGTGATTTTGAGTTTAGGAAAATAAAAACAAAGGCAGAGAACAATCATTTACCAGGTTCATCCAGGTGTTCTCTTCCAGGGAGGTCCTCAAGTTTGATGTCTCCAAGGTCGCCTGTCTTGGGATCGATTGTGGCTTTGGAGAGTTCATCCTCAAAGGCCTGCAAATCCTCTGCACTGGCCATTCGGTCCTCAGACTCAGTAAAAATACGAATTATGCCATCACTGTAGGCATAAGGAGCACATCCAGGTTAGGCACAGAACTACATAATGATTCCTTTGTTACATTTGTGTGTTTTTTTTATACTTACTACCAACACACAACTGCAAAAAAAATTGCAATGTTATAAAGATAGAGGAGTAGTATAACAAAAATTGATAGAAATGGAATAGAATGAATTTTAGATTGATCAGTAATGGCACGCCAAATACATTTCTGTTACCTGGCTCCAACAACTATGTCTCCATTAGGGAGAATACAGGAGCACCAGACAGACTGGGCAGGCAGACGGATGGTCTGAGAGCACTCTCCCTTCCTCCATATTCTCAACGTCCTGTCCTCCCCTGTGCTTATAAAATCTGTGATAAAAAAAAAGCATCACTCATCACATCAGGGTCTTGCTGCCTGTTTTCCTTTTTAATGTATTGTGAAAAAAAACAGTGCCTAACAAAACAATACATTTTATGACTGTGGATTTGTATCAACACACCTTGGTTATTGGGGAAGACTGCTAGACTGTAGATGTAGTTAGTGTGGCTGTAATAGACCTGAACACATTCTCCTGTCACCAGCCATCTTCTAACACTTGTGTCATTACTGCAAGATAAGAACTCCATCTTGCTGATCACTGCAAGTCCTCTTACACAGTCTTCATGACCTACAATATATAAAAAGAAACTTTGTTGAAACATTCATCACATTTCTGACTTCCCCCTCATGCAGCTGTTTTTAGTAATTCTGGCTGATCAGACCTATTTTCAGGTTAATACTAATAAATAAATAAAATACATGAAATACATAATAATCAACCAAAAAAAAGTGGGAGAGATAGCCGGACCTTTAGTCTGGCAGAGAAGGGATGGGAGGAAGCGCTTCCTACGGTCAGCTGTACCGTGCACTTGATTTGAGTTTGATTCAGTTAGTCTAACGCAGTATACACCTTCAGTCAAGTCAACTTCAGTTTATTTGTATGGCCCACTTTCGCAATGATAATATATTTACTGAAGCCAGGTTTGGTAAATCTTTTCCCAGTGCAAATAGCTCCTGTCAAGGTATTCTTTTGCCTCTGAAGCCCATGTTTTGTTTTCACCCTAAATTATCTGAGATTTGTAATGTAAATATATTTTTGCATTTTATTTCACGATAATCATATTTTAATGTATTCTTTAAAAACGTAATAAATGTGGCATATTAATTCTACAATCAACAACAGTTAGTTCTACGATTTGAGGGCAACAACTAAAAGGTTGCAGTTTTGTTCAATCAAAAATAGATCTAAACAAAAACCCCAAACATATTGAACTTATTCCAGTGCAGACGTGTGGAGTCCCTTACCTGTAAATGTCTTCTCACAGCGGCCTGCTTTCCAAAGCCTTATGGTCTTATCTGCTGATCCAGTCAGCATAAGGCCTTGTTCAGGTAAGATGACAACAGCCCAAACTGCTGCAGTGTGGCCCTGGAGCACAATTCACCAGCAGATTACAGATACAGATCATAAATTACACAAGACATTGATACTTTTAATGATGACTACTGATTACTCCATAACAGAAAGCTACAGCATACCTGTAGAGTCATCATGCACTTCTCACCGAGCCAGACTTTGGCTGTGGTATCCCAGGAGCCACTCAGCAGTGTCCCAAACTTCCCAGAAGACAGAGTGCAAACTGTGGACATGGGTGATAAGAAAATAAGCACCACATAAACTATAAAACTGTTCGGGTGAAATTCTTGGGTATCATGCAATGTGAACATATCATCTTTGTATACAGCAGGACACAACTCACCCGTATTTTTGTGACCTTTTAAAGTGTAAAGGGGCTGTGGTTGATCAAGATTAAAAATACAGATGTTGTTATCATTTCCACCTGTGGCAATAAGTCCTCGAGGATATGTTGCATTAGGTGCAATAACGCACACACAGGATACAAAATTAGAGTGGCCGGACATACAGTGCATCTCTGTGAAGCCTTTGTCTGGGCTGTGTGAAGAGAGAAAAGACAGGAAAACATATCTTAAATCATCCTCAAGAGTGGAGGGGGATATGTACAGATGTGTGTGTGCATGCTACAAGAAATGGACCTTACTTAAATGTAACATTTTGACTGTCATAAGAACATGTGTAATGTGATGGCTCCATTCCAATTAGGTGTGTCTGGGCCTTGATGTTGACTTCACCTACACTGCTAGCATTATTAGTTATTTTCAGATACACATGTGGTAAACAGTAACAGGTTAAAACTTCTGATCTGTTAAAGTATAAATAACAGGTGGATGTAAGCAACTGTAAACTTTTACCATCCTACGATAGGAGTTGCAGTTCAATGAATGACAAAGCTAATTTGAACAAACATTAGCAATTTGATAGCTAGAAAGCTACCAATGTCACTTCTAATACACGCGGGATCAATTATGTGAATGTAATGATTTAGCGTGTTGTTTCGTCTTGATCGAGCACATAGAGCATGGCCTTGTTAAGTGCAATAAAGTCGCAACTAAAACAGAACATGAGTTGGCCGGTATCGGCTAATGCTAGCTACCTTGAGTTTGGGACCCAGACTCTTCCGGTTCGGTCTCTCGACACGGACACAAAAGCCTCTTCTGGAAAAACAGCCGCTGCGAGACCTCTAACATCCATTTCGTGGCCCGGAATGGAGCACCTGAGTTTATATGAGTTAGACAATGCCATTTTTACTCCTCGGTGGCACGAAAAAACGAAAGCAGTAACGTTATGCTAAGCTAAGCACCGCTGTCAACACAATAAAACCAGCGCGCGGCTGTTAGCGGAAACCGAATGACGGCACGATGGTGATGGGACAGACTAGTGTCGGGATAGATGATGCCGAGGCGTCGGGGCTTGTTTACCCAGAGTATAGCACAATTCTATTATCTACTATTACTTGTTTATTGGCTATTGGCAAACAATGCTACGAAACTTTGAGCCGGAGCTCGTTTCACGCACGCATTGTCACGTGGCCAATGACATATGACGTTTCGAAACACTCATACGTATCGAAAGATTTGGTGGCATAATAGCATAAAGACCATAAAATCCGACATGACTCCGTGTTCTTCATTATTTTTATTATTATTTTGTTAACAGAATGTTTGGAATTGTTAATTTTATGTTTGGGAACACTGATCCGTTATCTCCTTAAACATAAATAAATAATCATGGCTTGTCATTGCCGCGCGTTCTTCTTCGTGGTTTTCAGCGGTGATCATGCATGCACTCACTGCCGCCCTCTATCTGTACTGCTTTCTATGTAAATAAGACCTTTCATAAATGGTAGTTATGACTAATTATATGATAATCATTTATAATGTAACTGTAATAATTATTACCGTTTACATTGCCTCCTTTCATCATACTGCATATACAGGAATAAAGGAAAAGAAACCAAAAAGTGAGAAAATGGAAATTTTACATCTAAGTGGCTCTTCAACAGCTATCGCACGCTTTCTGCGCATAAGTTAACGTTACGTCTTTTGCATACAGTCTTCTGTAAGGACTTTCAACTCTGCTGCCTGTGCAGAAGTGTTAGAAGCAAGTGGTTGCACTATAACCATTTCTTTTTGTGTAACTACAGCAGTACCTGCTTGCACCTTGAGTGCATAAGGCCACTTTCTTATGTAGATCTTTTTAAATGGCCCAATTCACCTGAAGTAAACCAGCAGCAATATGACCTCAGTTCATTTGTTGCTGTCACAAACCCTATCTTTCTGCCTCTTTTGCCACCCTGATACACCTGTGTCCTAATTTCATCTCCCTTTAAATACCCTCCACGTGTGCATGTGTCTTGGTGGTCAGGTGGTCAGGTGGTCTTGATTTGTGTACCAGTGACAGCTTTGCTTAGACCTTTAGCCAGCCTCTGAGTCCGTGTGCCACTCTGCTGTCTCTCTAAAATAAATGTGCATTTGCGTAATTTTAATCATCGGTGTTCATTTTCAAGCTTGTGGTTTCAACCAGATGATTAATGATCAAATTATTATTATCAGCATTATATTATCAGGAAAATGTACTAAAAAATATATATTAAAATGAAGATGTTAGCTTTAGCGCTGTACTTTTTAGCTAACCTCCACATCTACCCGGTGTACAATCTCTATTGACCAGTAGAGGGCACCAAAGCGGTCGTCCTTGTCTCGTGTTGTTGGTGCACTGCGCTGTAGCTAGCAGATCAAGTTACAGTAACCAACTACAGTAAGACAGGAAATTTAGAATATAGTCATTAAAATAAAAGCATAAACTTTGTAACATTTACAATAAAGAAAAGGGAACAACGCAAACACAAGAATTACCGAATGGATTATTTCTTGATTAAGTGCAAATTTACTCCTGCACTGTAACCGTTTGGACACATTTCGGGAGATAATAATGAGCATAATACTTTATTTTGACAAGTACCGGAAATTTATAGTTATTGCAGGTAGTTAGCTTTGATCAAGTTCCTCTGGCTCGAATGAGGAAGTAGCTAATACAGCCGTTGAATAAAGGAGCCACAAATAAGTATGTATTACATTATTTATTAAATTACAATAATACATCATGGCTTACATAAAAACACATTGAATTGGCTTATTTTAGCTGTCTGTGATATAAATTATATAGCCTTGCTTTAGCACACATTCAGGCTTTCGAGCCAAGCCCATCAACCTGTCAGTAGTGTGACTGATGCAGACTTTTTAGACTTGAACAGGGGGTTAATGTAAAAAGTGGCTTTGGCGTTGAAAGACCTTTAACACCGCAAAACACATGCTTTGCAATGTAAATTCAAGCCTTTAAATGGAAGATTCAAGAATTTAATCTGTTATTAAATGTCAAGTAATGGATATTATCAGTACATATATATATATACATCATATATAACACACATATACAAATATATATCAACATACATTTTATCTATCTATATATAGATAGATAGATAGAGAGAGAGAAATAGGTTGATATACATGGCCCCTTTTTAAGGAGGTAGAAAGTTATTGTCATAGTAAGCTCAGGACCCTGGCTTCCGGTAGTCCTATAGCCATAAGCTTGGACTCTAGCTAGTTAGTGCTGGACTTTAACCCAACAAATCATATCTAGTTGTAGATTAAAAAGGCTTGTGGCTGAATTTTATAGTGTCTGTATGTTTCTATTTCTTTATGTATGTGGTTGTGAGACTGTAGGTCTCCTCCAAGTCCCTGGAACCATGAAGCTCAGACTGCACTTTGTGGTTGACCCCATGGGCTGGCTGTGCATCAGCGTGGTCTTTGGGATCTGGCTCTACAACACCTTCTTCATTCCCACACTCGTTTTGCTTCCACATTACAATGAAGGACACATCCCCTGGGCCATAGTTGTTTGTGAGCATTCCTTTTTCAGTATCTGACCTCTCTTGTTGATACCTTTAAAAGTGAAGTAGTCTCATATATTAGGTACAGATGTTTGTATAAATGTTTTAGCAATACCTCAGTACATAATGTAGAAATTGGAATATTGATTAATACATGTAATTAAACCTTGTGTCTTTCTTCAGGTTATTACATAGCCTCAACACTCTGTATAGCAGCCCTATTCAGAGCTTCCACAGCAGACCCTGGCCGCCTTCCTGTGGACCCCCACATACCTCATTCTGGTACTTTAAGACAAAGTCGACCATACTAGTCTCAGTTCTTCACCGGCACTCCATATAAATTTAAAATTTAGCAACTATATTCATTAGCCATCAGTTATAGAAATATTCTCCATTCTCTCTGCATTCTGCCAGAATGTTATGTCTTTTAATACATAAATAACAATACATGGTTCAGACTTGTGATCCTATCCAACAGAATTATCAAATTGATTCTACAGTGTGTGTACCATAGCAATGAGTGTAACATATCAGGTTGGTTATGTGGCTCTCACGACAAGAGCAAGCTTTTCAATGATAATACTGTGTAATCATGTCTATTATAACCAAATAACCAACAAATAATATTGTTCTCATGTTATAGAGCGAGAACACTGGGAGTTATGCAACAAATGTAACTTAATGAGACCAAAAAGGTCCCACCACTGTAGTCGTTGTGGTCATTGTGTTCGCAGAATGGACCACCACTGTCCTTGGTAAGAATACACACATGAACAAACACATGTTCGATTTAAGTAGTCCGTCTGTGGGATAATTAGTCATGAAGATTAAAAAAGGATGGATCACATCAATTAGATTTTACTGAATTGTGTTCATTTCCTTTGAAGGATCAATAACTGTGTGGGAGAAGACAACCACTGGCTCTTCCTGCAGCTCTGTTTCTACACTCAGGTCCTCAGTTTGTTCACCCTCATGCTAGACTTCTGCCAGTACTATTACTTCCAGCCACTGACAGGACAAGATCAGGTAAAGGAATGTGAAAAATGATAACTAAAACACCTAAACACATACATTAGAAACTCCACTGCTGATCTATATCTTGTCAGGATGTTGTAGGTTCAGTTTGAAAAAAGATACTCATAGAACATAACAGAGATACGTTACACATCATGATACATGGTGATACAATACAAGGACGATATTGTTTCAAATAGAGCGATAAAATATCATATGAGTCATTGAATTGAAATGGATATAGTAACTATTAAGCCTAAAAATATCAGCCAAAATTCCTCCTTTTGAATCATACCCCCTGCGCTGTTTCAATACATTTCCCATGATGCATCAATCCAGTAAGGGATCCGTTCTTGTCCAGGGCATGAAGAAGTACGGTATTGAATTGACGAGAATATAAAACAGGGTTTCCTCTCTTGGAAATACCTCTGAAAATGTGGGCTTACACTTAGATGTGCTTATATATTTTTCCAAAAATTATATGGGAACACAACTCGTATACATATTTCTCTTTGCACAGAATAATCTTGATGGCAGATGCGATCATAACTGCCGCTCTGTATGGCACTTTATCAGTCTTTATCATCTCGTCCTCTCTCTGAACTCGCCGCATGCGTAGTAGAATGAATGCTGGAGAATGAGAGTATTTAAGAATAATGTCCCCCCTCCGAGCGTAGATTTAAGCATTTTCTTAACCATTGAAAGTGTCCAAAATACATCCACATAACCAGCGATTGTCACGTAAAGTACAAGGCGCAATTTGTATGTTGCACTGCAAACCAATTTTCGACGGGTACAACTCACACTAGAAGGGCGAGTTTCTGTTCTCATATAGACATAGTTCTTTGGAATCTTTGGAATTTAAATCGTATGGGATGCATAGATCTAATATATAGAATTGAATATAGTCCTAGACATAACATTTTACTTATTTTACAGTAAAATGTAACATCAGTTGATAAAGGATAGGTGTGTGTGTTAAGTTCTGATTTTTTTTCCATTTTAGAGTCACAAAGTTGCCTTTGTCTTTTTCTCTACCAGGAGAAGTTTACCACCCGTCACGAACTGGTTCTGCTGCGAATTTCTGCACTAACCGGTGTGGTGATGTTTGGCGGCATTAGTAGTTTACTTTACACTCAGATGACGGGCATCCTCTCTGTGAGTAATTACATAACACTTTATTCAGTGTTATAATCATATGGCGCGATACTTGGAATACGTTGAAAACAAAGATCAGCAAATAATTTCAAGATAATGTGATTGCAATATTTTAGAACGACTGATATAAAAAGTATTACACCATGTATTCATAATTTACCATCTGAACGTAGCAGCACATAAAGCTTTAGACAGACCAATATTCTCCAGCGCTTATAAAAAAATAATCAATACACATAATTCAGTGATCAATAGAAATGAAGAGAGAAAGCCCAGGGCCAGACTGTGCAAGGAAGTGTTTTTGTACAGCTCGCCAATATGCAAGAAGAAATCATATAGTGGAAGACATTAGTTTGTTTAATAGAAAGTTGTTCATATGTTCTATTCATTTGAAGAGGGACTGGGTCAGAGAGGTTTACCGAGGTGCACAGGTACACTATAAAAATGGCCACTGTTAATTTATGGTTGTTTCCATCGTCTTCCTCCAAGAGATGCGTACATAAGGATGGTGCCAAATTACAGAAGGAATGGTCTGGACGTGCTTTTGCAACGTTGTACTTTTAAAACCATTAACAAGGATTTTGTATCATTTTACTCCAATTTGTACTCCACTAAGTCAGAGCAAACTATTACTGTCCTTACCTGTGGGCACCATTTTCTCTCTTGATCTGAAACTCTCCAAGATTTCATGAGATCCAAAGTTAAATACCCCTATTACAAGGGAGGAGGGACTGCTTGCTTTGAAATTAGTTCCATTGGGAAAGGCTCCAGGACAGGTGGGGGGAGGACCCTCTAAGACCCGTGCTCTGTGATATAGCCTTGGACCCTCTGGCTGAAGCTTCAAGGCAGTCTGGTGTCATATCAGCGATTATCATAGGTGAAAAGGAACCAAATGACTCCCTATGTAGATGATGTGTTAATATTTTTATCAAAGGCATAAATGTCAATCCCTTCTCTTATCCAGATAATATCATTTGGTGTTTTTGTGGGGTATAAAATTAATTTGACAAAGTCTGAGGACATGACCTCCGTCCCAACACTGCCAGAGCCTTTTTTCCTTTCTGCTGGGTTCCCTCTAGTTTTCAATACTTGGGAATTAATTTAATACAACATATGATTGTACAACGGTGCCCAATGTGTCAATCGTGATCGTCCAGTTATACAAAATTATACAAAAATCCTGATATAATTAGTATCATGATAGTATAAGTGCTGCCCCCACTGTATTTTTAGATTTTCAGTTGACATTTTAATCAGCATACCGAATCGCCCTGATTATAACCATCTCATTCTGCACTGTCCCTTGTTGTAACAGGACACTACCACTATTGAGAAAATGACCCAGTTCTCCAATGAAATGTAAGTCAACTTAACTCATTCCCTTTTGCAGCGCAGTCCTGAAAAAGTGCAGCTGCATCCACATGCCTTGTAATAACCGCCACTTTGTTCTTTCCAGTTATGGTGCAAAGAGGTCCTGGCAGTGGGCACTGGCTGAAGTGTGTGGCACTCGCTGGAAAATATTGTGGTTCCTCCCTCTACGAAGCAGGCACTCGCTCCAAGCCAGTCAACACTTTCGCACCCACGTGTAGAGCAGTATCTCTGCGTCCTGCCTGTACAGATGGTACGCGCTGTCTCGTTCAACACTGGATACACACTCACGGCACCCATCTGCTCAGCTTCACTGTCCTTCGTTGTCCACCGTGCTGCAGAAGCTGGGCTAGGGTCCGGTTTTACGGTGGATACTCTTTTTGTTTTTACTTTAGCTTTCTCTGCAGTGCCGAGATTGGCAATAACAGGGTCAAGAAACGCTTTTGGGAGTCGCAAGGAATAGCTGGGTTTTTTTTTTTCTCACTGTGACTGCTACTCTTAGCTTTGGGAACATTTAATGTGTAATTGCTTAAGAAGAATGGAAGTTTTCACCCGAAGGCAGCTGGCGAAAGGGACCCTTCTCAGGTTACTTTAATAAAGAGCCTTTACCACTGACCTTTAATCAACAACACACAGAACTCCAGTAACTCTAGTGTGTCCATTAGAGAGGCTTGTTTTGTATAAGCTCTGTGCCTTGTTTCTTTTAATTCTGTGCATTTTATTTGTTGTAAAATGGGTACAATGATGTGTTATTGCAGACCAATCTGGAAATTTCTTGTGGGTAGATGAGGGATTGGGCATCAAGTGTATTTATTTCATTAATAATCAATTGATTTTTTTATGAATGTTTTCTTATGAAAATGTATTTATTATATGATGTGATGTTTTACTAAGCATGACAGAACAAAATATGAGTTAACTTGAATACTGATGCGTCTTATTATGAATTGTCACTTAGCTGGTTTAAGATTAGAAATAATACAAATGAGCACACAAATGTATCTAAGGCTGTATATGTGGTAGTGAATCCTCCTGTATATCTAGGTAAAGTCTACAAACTAAGTACTAAAGCACTTCAAATATCACACAGCGATACATCTGCTGTACGTCTGTCTTTAGATGTTATATACACTCCAAAAGTCACACACGATCCTCAAGCTTACACTAAGTATAATCACTGTTTTGAGCAGTTCGAACAAAGGCGCCTTTTTATTTCATGGTCATGACCGTATGAAACATTAGTAATTTTTGATGAAAACATATTTCAAATATTTTAGCAATCTGGGCCTCTAATTGAGCACAATGAAAAGGATTGGGGGTAAAGTGAACCGCAAGACTGGTGTCTAGAGCACGTACAGCGCCATTTTCTCTAGTTTGTTATCCAGCTCTATGTCTGTGACGGTGTTCCGCAATAAAGCTCTCGTTCTGGCGTAAAAGTCCTTTCTCCGTATCTTCATTCTATTAACTATGGACCCGAGACTAGCCACATTGGTGTCAGAAGTGGGATTTCCTGTGGAGGATTGGGGACTTAATCATCTGGTAAAGTGTTCATCTTTGAAGAAGGTGCACATTCTGGCCCTACCAGAAGGATCGAGTGGCCGTGGCTCCCCCAGAGAGGATCAGTGGATAGGGGGGCAGTGGTCCTATTGGTAGGTAGTGGTGAACTGTAAAAGGAAACTATGTCATCGAGGTCCCTGACCCGCTGTGAAGTTACCGCCAATGCATGAAGGAAGAGAAGGGAGAGTTTAGTTTCCTTTGAAGTATGTTTTAAGTAAATTCTGAGAAGTAGCAAGGCCAGAACAGGAACTAATTAATGTGTGGTAACCATGGTGGCTGGACTTGTAATCAATTGAATAGAAAGTCTTTAGATTTCCTGAATGTGGGAGCCTCAGCCCAAGGCAAATGGAGGTGTTGAGAGGAAAATTAGACTATAAGAAGCCATTGAAGGCATTATGTCAGTGTTTGATGCACATCTTAAAGAGGGCACAATTGTTTTGTATTCCCAGTCAAAAAGGCTGCAATCTGTGGTTGGCCTGGTTGGAGAAACTGTGCAGGACTTAAAAAAGGAAAATGCACCAGTACTCTCAGAAGCAGCTGATGTACCTGGACCACATGTAATACTGTCACAAACACCAACAACCAGCACTTATTCACCCACGAATGCTTTATTTCGTGATTCTATTATGTGGATGATTTTGCATGAAAAGATCCTATGGCAGCGATCACACACGTGGGATATGTAGTAACAGATAGTGGCACAGTAGAAAGTGGCAGACTGCCAGGACATCTGTCTGCACATGCAGCGGAGTTATTTGCCTTTACTCATGCATGCATACTGGCTGAAGATCAAAGTGTAACAATACACACAGATAGCAGATATGCCTTGGGTGTGAGACATGATTTTGGGGTGTTGTGGAGAATGAGAGTTTTCCTAACATCGACAGGGGGTCATATTCTAAACCAAACAACCTCCTGGGGATTTGTGAATGTGTAGCACATACAGATGCAGCAAATACTGTGGTCAAGGGAAACCAGAGCACAGATGAAGGGACCAAAAGGCTGCCAACGAATCTGTATAAACATTACAAATGGTAAACGTAACTCCCACTGTTTCCATGGAAGAGTTTTTTGAAGCTCTAAAGAAAACATCCCGGCAAGAAGGCCAAAGATGGAAGGAGAATGGATGTGTGTATAATCAGGGCCTGTGGTGTGGTCCCCAACGGCAACCTGTGTTTTTCTTGAAATGTTTGTTTTCATGTTATGCTGTGTTGTCACATGGAAAGGGGAAATGGTCAGTAGAGTTAAGCAAATGTGCCACATCGAAGGCTTCTCAAAAAACGACTTTCCTACTACCACACTACACTACTCTGATACTAATGGGTAGAAGTGCTCTCAATGAGGCAGTCAGACTCTCTGGCAGTGGCAAAGGCAATGATAAAATATATATATATAAAAGAGATAATTACTCGATGAGGAATTCCTAAGAAAGTTACAATGGGACGTGTTTTGCGAAGGAGGCATTGGAAGTACTGTCTGCACGCTTAGGAGTAAACCTAAGAACAAAATGTGTGTACCAGCGGCAGAGCAGTGGAGCGGGAGACTGGAACAATGAATACTGGCCGATCATCACCCGTGCCCAGTGTTCGGATGACCACAGAACACTGTCGATCTGAATGTGGAGGAAATTATGCTGTTACAATTTTATTTTTTTTACAACATTTAGGGAAGTACAGCCAAGCCTTAACCTTCGTGACTTAATGTTCTGGCATATTACCAAGGTGTTCTTATCAAACCGGTATGTGAGCGAGGACAGCACTCTGTGTATCAAACTGTCTGATAATAGATGATGAGTTACATTCACACACACCACGCCGGCCACACACAGAAGACAAAGATGCTCTCTCAGCCTGAATCTCCATTGATGGCTGTTTGTGCTCACTATAAGTGTTACAACTGAACCAAGAAGGACACTCGTTTGTTTGCGAGACTCTTATAACAGATATTTCCACCACAATTGTGGTCTCAGAACAGGATGAAGCGGTGATGGTCGCGTGGCCGCAGCTGGAGAGCGATTCTCCGTCGAACCCACCAAGAGTGGAGGAGAAGGTCAACTGGATTGTGATATTTTTCTTCCTGGTGAGTAAAATTCCATAGTATCAGTATATATAGAGTGACAAATGAATGTAGTTGTTTGGATTCTGACAGGATTGACAGATGAGAGGGATCCTTTAAGTACTTAAATAGTACTATGTGAGTAAAAGGATGCATTTAGAACCTGGCAGAGAGAGAGGAAAGAGTGGAGTACTGTCTGATGGTGATGGTGGTGATGTAGAAAACAGGCTTGATGAGTGAAAGCTGTGGCCACTTTGATGAATGGATATAATAGAATGTGGTTTTCCAAAGGAAAGTTTCAGACTAGAGGAGAAAGAAAGACAATGTGAGGAAAAAAGGAAGACAGAAATTTATGGCAAGGGAGATTCCTACAATAAAAATGTGCTCTCTGTTAGATCTAGGTACCACCCAGACCTGGATTCGGCCCCCCCAGTCCATCGTCAGCTACCAGGAACATCAACAGCCCGAGAGGAACAACCATGAAGAAGAACATACCGACCCGCCACCGTCACCGGTCTGGTAACCGGGAGAAAGCAGCTGCAGAGGGAGGAGAGTATGATGGACGGATAGATCAAGCAGAGGCCAGAGCGTTCGCCTCGTCTCCTCCATCCACTTCTACTACACCTCAAAGAAGTCCAGGTGGAGGGGGAGTTTGGCATTGGGTGAAGAGATTCATCAGTAGCCTAGGCAAAGGAGACCAAGGACCTATATGATGGTTGAAGTTGCAACTGACTGCAGAGACGATAACATAACACAACACAACACAACATTAAACAACACAACACAACACAGCACAACACTACACAACATAACACAACACAACATAACATAACATAACATAACATAACATAACAAAACATAACATAACATAACATAACATAACACAAGCACAACACAACAAAACTCAACACAACACAACACAACACAACACAACACAACACAACACAAAACAGCACAACACAGCACAACACAACACAACATAACACAACACAACGCAACATAACACAACATAACACAACACAACACAACATAACACAACACAACACAACTCAACATAACACAACACAACACAACATAACACAACATAGGACAACACAGCACAACACAACATAACACAACATAACATAACATAACAAAACATAACATAACATAACATAACATAACATAACATAACATAACAAAACATAACATAACATAACATAACATAACATAACATAACATAACATAACATAACATAACATA